>MU197498.1:385-10409 GCA_016904865.1 Pissodes strobi | reverse complement strand
TAATACCTCTCTGAAAACTACCATTTTCGACGCTTCTGTAGAGCAAATAAAGTAAGTCTTTCCGGTGCGCCCGCATGGGAAAATCGATCCACAAAAAATAAATCCGAAATTTTTAAATAGTTTACAAAATGATCTTTGAGGTGTTAAAAAGAGAAATCTTGTGATATATAAATACTTTGTTATGACAAGGAAAATTTTGTAAAAAAGTTTTACCTTCTTTTTCAGATGTGTCTACTCAGTCATCAACGTCACTTTCATGGGGTAGTCCCCGAAAAACCGAGCTGAGAAAGACAATTAAAAGTTTGCAAAAAAGAGTTGCTGGTGCACAATGCAAGAAAAGTCTCGAAACCGAAGTGACTATTGAATATGTTTTGAAATTTTTGGAGAAGAACTATTCGGAGGAAGCCTGCAAGCTTATGAAGACGCAACTTAATATACTGAACAAAGATAGATAGATAGATAGATAATTTATTTTCCTCAAGAAAAGACAATTTACAATTGTATCAGGAATAGTCAAAAATTGATCAAATTTAACACTAAAGCTAACCTAACCTATAAAGCTAATCTTAGCTCTAAAATTTTGTTAAAAACATAGAAACATAGAAACACTACAAATGAAAACACAAACATCTTAAAAGTCAGCAATACTATACAAACATTTTAAAACAAGATACTCCTTCAATTTAATCTTAAAATTATTTATCGGTAATTGTTTTATTTCATTTGGCAACAAATTATAAAAACAGCGAGGACCAGCAAAATTTGGTGATTTGAATGCTAACATTTGTTTTGCTAGAGGAGCATGTTGCAAATTTTTATTTTTTTGTCTAGTGTTTACAGTATGATAGCTATCAACCGATATAAACACATTTTTATTTTTATGAACATATATACACATTTCAAAGACATAAAGACTGTATAAAGTTAAAATTTTGTATTCCTTAAAATATTTTGAGCATGACTCTGTGCTTTTTATTCTAGCAATACTCCTTATTACACGTTTTTGGGCCAGAAACACATTTTCTACATTTGTTGACCACCCCCAAAAACAAATTCCATAACGCAAACGCGATTCTACTTCTGCATAGTAGATCATTATAAGTTGTTTAATTGAAAGAATATATTTTAGGTTACGAAATTTAAACGTGGCAGAATGCAACTTTGACACAAGAAAATCACAGTGCTGTTTCCAATTTAAATTTTTGTCTATATAAATACCCAAAAATTTAGTATACTCTACTTGGTTACAGACTATGTTATTAAAGGATATATTTAAAGGCTCTACTTTCTTTTGAGAATTATGAAATTGAATAAGAAGAGTTTTATCCATATTAAAATATAAAGAGTGGCTACTAAACCAAACACCTAGATCGCGGAGAGCTGCAGAACATTGGCTGATCAACCCCTCCTGTGATTTATTGAACATTATTATAGACTGGTCATCTGCATATTTTGAGAAAAAAGCATTCGGCACTGAGCGATCAACGTCATTTACATAAAATACAAAAACACAGGACCAAGCACCCTGTGGGACGCCAGTAGGGACATCAACATGCTGTGAGTTTATATGTCTTTGGTTTCCATTATCATTATTTATAATGTCAACATACTGAGTTCGACCTGTTAAAAATGACTTTACCCAATTAAGTGGTGCACCTGTAAGTCCCACTTTATTAAATTTTGAAATAAGAATGTTATGATCTACACAGTCGAATGCCCTGCTCAAATCAGAAAAGATTCCAACAGGACACTCGCCTGTGTCGAGGGTACGTACAATGTAATCATAAAATGCATTTATGGCAGTTATTGTGGACTTTCCAGAAGAGAATCCGTGCTGAGTCGAAGTTATAATTGGGTGCTTTTCAAAATATTCTGACAATCTGTCTAAGAAACAATATTCAAATACTTTAGAAAAAACAGAAGGCACTGTAACTGGCCTATAATTTTCCATATTTTGCCTGTCATTCCTTTTGTATATTGGTGTCATTTTACCTGTCTGTAATTTGCTTGGAAATAGACCTTGACAAAATGAGATAAATTTACCAAAAAACACAAAGGTTGAATTAACAAAAATAGAACTTTCTTTATTAGAAAAGATGGGACACCGTCCGCTCCTGATGATTTTTTATGATTTATTTTTTCTTTTAGTAATTGGTAGAAGTCCAGTCCAGTGAATGGATATAAATAAAATTGATTTTTATTTTTATTTTTAGGAGGAGACACGAATTTATTTTGTTTTTCATAAGAATTGTTCTTTATGTTTTCTACCATCTCCAACGGTGCATTTCTAAAGAAGGTATTAAACATATTAGAAATAGTTTGGGGGTCACTTACTACGTCTCCAGTTTCCGATTTAATTACTGAGCTTTGGTTGTTATTTATTTTGTGGTTATTTAGTTCTGAAACTATTTTCCAGCTTTCTCCTACAAAAATTCAGACTATTTTTAATCCGGGTTTGAAAGTATTGCTTTTTTGTTTCTTGTATAAGATTTATGTGTACTGTTCTTTTCTTTTTATATGTGTCTTTTAATTCGGGATATATTGTTAATAGAGAATAATAATATCGAAGGTCACTGCTCGCCTTTTTAACCTCGAAAGTAACCCAGTTTTTGGGCCTATCATGTATGTATTTAACCTGCAATGGAAACCTCATATTGAAATAAAACAAAAACCTATCATAGAAAAAGTTAAAAGCCAATTCTGCATCAACAAAATTGAATAATGTTGACCAGTCTTCAAACAAGAGATCATTGTAAAAGAGCTGTACTGCTTCATCATGATACGACCTACCACAAACTGACGTAATTTTATTGGATTGAATATTTCCGAAATTTATTTCGAAAAGAAGCATCCTGTGGTCAGAAAAATTAAAATCAAAAACGGAGGTGGTCCCTGAGGCAAAATTAACATATATATGATCAATACACGAAATCGATTCCACTGTCACTCTAGTTGGCCAAAAAACAGTATTTCTTAGTCCAAACTGCAACAAGGAGCTAGATATTTTTTTGTATTTATTACTATTTGTTAAATAATCAGAGTTGAAATCACCACATATAATAAATTTAATATTAGGTTTAAACAAATTTTCAAGTAAGCCACTTAAATTTTAAATTAAAAGATCGAGTAAACTGCATGGTGGTCTATAACAGTTAATAATAATATAGGATGAAGGACTTCCTTTAAAAGAAATCGCACAAAATTCACACTGACCTTCCACTGAGTAGTGACTGGTGTCAATCGTCGTAACCTTTAATCCATCTCGTACCCAGATAGCGACCCCACCGCCTTCTCGTGTAGGTCCACTGTAGAACGTTGCCAAATTGAATCCATTTATCACAAGCCGCTGAATCTGCTTTTCATTTGCACATATTTCATTGAAACATAAAAATTGAATAGATTTAAAGTCCTCCAAAAGAATCTCCAGTTCACTAAGTTTTTTATTATTTAATGTTTGGACATTTAAAAAAAGCAATGATGGATTGGAAATCATTGATTTGTCCGAAGAATTTTTTTGCGAAGATATAAAAAACGCTGTACGCAAGCATTTTTGGGTAAAATGGATGCATCCATATATTTCTCAAAATTATCTTGAAAAATGGTTACTTTAAAGGACGAGTATAGATCAGGATTCTTTGAATCTAGTGGTTTTGTAACAACCTCTGGAAAATGAACTTTCAGAAGATTGTTTAAATCTGTAGCGCATGTACCAGGATTGATTCTATATACATGCAAGTCTACCGTTTTTGGGACGCCTTTTATAGTTGTCTCTGTGTCAATACCACTTTCAATAACCATATTGTTTGAACGTCTTTTGTTTTTGTTTTTGACAACCCTCCATTCATTATTATCGGTATTTGATAATATATTGTTGCTAGAATCATCTATAATATGCTTACTTAAAATGGCTTCCTGAGCTTCTTTGATCCCGTTGCTAACAAGGGCAGCATTCACGCATTTTTGATTGCTAATCTCACCTGAGGAAGCCGAGGGAGCCTCAGAAGAAATCAATTTTGAAGCATTTTTCTCTTTTATCCTCTGCGATGGTTTAGTCAATGCGACAACACCGGAATTAGTATTGTTATTGTTTTGTTTACCCTTTAATACGTTAATTAATGATTCTTGAGTTGCAATCGTTACCTGTTGGTTGCAAATTGATCTCTCCATCTCTTCAATTACTCGCCTCTGACACTCAATCTCAATTCCAGCACATTTAAGACTGTTTTCCACACACAACAGTTTATAGGTTAGGTCCTGCCCTGAGTCACCGTTTACATTAGAAATTTCGGAAAGTTCTAGATTTTCCTCACATTCCACTATTTTACGCGTTGATTCACTTATTTTTACATCACTCGGTATTTTTTTCGTTATTATTAATTCAATTAATTTCGTTTTTGTTAAATTATTTAACTCGCGAACCGCCAACTCGTTGCCGGCCATGTTGCCGGCAACGAGCGCCTCAAGGATGCATGTATTCGGACGAATTTAAACAGCTTGCATTAACTCTTTATTACTTGGGTCCTAAAGCATATAGAAAACTGTCCACAATATTTAGACTACCATCAAAATCGACGCTTTCCCGTTTCACAAAAAATGGGCTATTAACCTGGGATTCAACGATTTTGTCTTTGGTTTAATTGAGAAGAGAGTCTCCATTATGAAAGAAAAAGGAAAGGATTGCGTTTTGTGCATAGATGAAATGTCTCTTAAGTCACACCTCTTCTACGATATTTCCAAAGACAAAATTATTGGGTTTCAAGAGCCATATAATAATACTAATTCCGAAATTGCTAGTACCGCGTTAGTAGTGATGGCACGAGGTGTGGCTTGCAACTGGAAACAACCGATTGCCTATTTTTTTTTCTAAAACAACCGCAGCTGCCGAGGAAGTAAAATATATTTTGTCTGAGAGTGCTGGATTAAATGTAGTAGCCGTAGTTTCAGATCAGGGGTCAAATTTTCAAAAGCTGGTTAAAAAAGTTTTAAAATTAGATGAAGGAAATGTATTCTTTTTTGTAGACAACATAAAAGTTTTCTATCTGTTTGATATACCTCATCTTTTAAAATTGACGCGCAATAATTTTTTTTCTTATACTTTTAAATTACCAGATGGAGAAACATGTAAAAAATATTTAGAAACGATGTATAGTCATGAAAAGTTAAAGGAATGTAGATTGTGTCCAAAATTAACCGATGAACATATTTTCCCAAATAACTTTCAAAAGATGAAAGTAAAACTTGCCTCACAGGTTTTTAGTCATACGGTTGCGGCTGCCATGTATACATATATAGATTTGAAAATTTTACCTGAAAATGCAAAAATAACGTCCAGGTTTATAAAAAACATGAACACTCTATTTGATATACTAAATTCGAGCCATTTAAATAATTTTAACGCTTTGATGGGAACGGAAAAGCAACTCAACTTTTTAAAAGAAATGTCTACTCTATTTACAAATTTGGAAGTCATGAAAAATGAAGGAAAGTCTATGACTAAAAAAATGAACTATTACTGTTATTTTGAATTTATGGGGGATTTTTAAAACCAAAGGTTATTCCTTCTTGTTAACAAGAAATTTGGATCAAGACTGTCTGGAAAACTTCTTTGGCCAGATTAGAAATTGCAGCGGTAACGCAAGAAATCCAACGGCAATTCAATTTTGCCGAGCTTTTAAAAAGTTATTTGCTTTAAGGTATTTTGATCAGGCTGAGGGAGCCAACTGCATGGCCGATATTAATGAAGTTTTATTACACATCACTCCAGACCAGTGATGTAAAATTACCGTAATTTATATTTTTGGTTATTTACGGTGGTAATTTATGAGTGTAAATTACCAAAATTAATTACCGTGGTAATAAATTTGTATCGTAAATTACTATGGTAAATAACCGTAATATATTTTTGGTAAATAACAATAAAATACCGTAATTTACCGTAAACTGCAAGTAAACTAATAATTAATAACAATAGTAAATTACTGTAAATTGTGTGTATTACTGTCTTTTGAAAACGTCCATTTGAAAAAAAACAGAGACGCACCCAGCGTGCGCTAGTTTACAAATAAAAATTGCTATAATTTTTCAAAGAAGCATGCACCTACTTGTACATGTATAAAAAATAACTTGTCATAGTCACGTAATTATCACTTGGAAATGAAATTACGGTGTGTGTAAGTATCGGTGTAGGACAAAAAGTTACTTCATTTGTTTGTGAATAAAACATTGTTTTTTCCTTTAATATTATTTAATTTTGAAACGAAAACACAGAATCAAGTGAAATACAAGCCTCCGTATCCATCAACTAAATTTTAATGGTTTGTAGCGTAGATACAGAATCTAAAGAAAACCTTAAATTCGTACTTGTTAAAATTTAGGTTAAGTGCCCTTTTAAGTAAGTACGTTAAAATTTCAGTTAGTGGAAACGGGGGATCCCGTACCTAAACACTAAATATATATTTTTTTATATTTGCATTTCACAATGAGCTGGACTAAATGGGATCTCCAGAGCTGAACTATTCATCTATTTCAATTTCACCATCTATTTCAGAAGAGTCGGATTCATATTCAGACTCCGATAGAGATGGGAATGAAAACCAAAAATGACTAATATAGCGATATTAGGAGGTATACTATGCTATAAGCTATAACCAAAACATCGACGGCGACCTACAACTCGTTTTTACTTTAGAGAGCGCAAATATCTTGTTAATTCGGGAAATATATATTTTAAACGATGTGAATTCACATTATTCGCGACAGTTGACAGTAGTAAATCCCGGTCCGGCTAATCACCGGCAGCCGGCAGTAAATCCCCGAACGCATACTGCTCATATTGCTGACAAGCGTCACTTTCGGAAATATGGAATATTACAACAAAATACAGTAAATAACGGTAAATTAATTAACGTTAATTATTTGTCACACAATCCGGTAATTTTCTATGTTAAATACCAGTAAATTACGGTAATCAATTTCTGGTCATTTACGGTAAAATACCGTAAATTACCACCGTAATTTATCGGTAATTTACCAGTTCACATCACTGCTCCAGACCTTTTACAATCTGGGTCAATTACTTTACCAGTATCAGAAAACAAACCATTATTAGTTTTTACAACAGATTACAGAAACATTAAAAGTACCGAAGGCAATGCCTTGATATATATATCAGGATACCTTTTAAATAAATGTTTACTCCAACACTCGTGTGATATTTGCATCACATTTGTTAACGCAAATAATGCCTTAGAAGATGAAGCTACGGTTTTCCTAAAACACAAAGCCTATAACACCAAAAACCTACGATTTGGTGGTTTGACTGAACCTCCCAAAAGCTTTGTCGAGTATATAATAGAATTAGAAAATCTGTTTGTACAAAATTTTAATACACTGGCTTCCAACCATGGCATTGGCGCTGAAATGAAACATTATTTCAGTGGAATCACTTTCACACATCCGTGTGAGAATTTTCCTGCAGACTATTTGTTATCTTTGTATACTAGAGTGAGAATCTATTTTACCATAAAATTTGCAAATAGAAACATAAAACGCGGAAAAGAGAAAAACCTCATGCCAAACTAATGGTATTAAAACATTTGTAACTGACTTGTTATTTAAAATAATAATTGTAGAATTATTTAGAGTAGTTTTATAAAAATGTTGTAAATTAAAGTTTTTTTTTATTATATAAATAGTCTCTAATATTTAATATACGTCCAAAACTGATAGTTCATAAGATAACGGCTTTTGAAAAGTGAGATTTTTCAACTTTAACGCCCTGTAGTACGAGAAGTATTAAAGCTAACAAACAATGTATTTGTCATTTTTTGCCAATTCTTTACAAGTTCGTTTTAATGACGACAGCATTTATGGTATCATGTCTAATATTTGAGCCGTCACTGATGCCCACAGAAGCATCACAAATGGTAAACATAGTACTATAAATATTTACCTAATTAAAACGAGTTAAAAAAAATAGCAAAAATGTCAGATACATTTTGCCATATCTTTAATGCCTTTCGAACTACAGGGCGATACATTTGAAAAATATCACTTTTAAAACGCTGATATCTCATCAACTAATAATTTTGGTCATAAGATATGTTATGTAAAATTTGTCCAGAATAAAAGTAGAATCTAAAAGTGCAGTGCAGTTCAATCAAATATACACGGCGTTTAATTTAAAATTGAACTTTGTTGAGTCACGCTTTTTGACAACACTCTATATAATAAAAATATGTTTCTATTTTGGTATCGTAAAGAAGTCTTTTCGATACGCAAAGTAGTGTCGAAAAGAAGCTCTTTTCAACACTACTTTTGTTGACTGCTTGCTATGATATTAACAAAATTGTTCAATGTCAAGGCTCACTAGCAAAAATTTCGACACCGTTTTGAATGGGATTCCTAATAATACAGACGTCAAAAGTGACAAGATGGCATTCCAACTTTTGATCGCGACTTGAATAAATTAATGTTTTTCATTAAAAAACATGCAAAATAGAAAAAATAGTATAAAATACACGGGTCGTTACCTAATTTCGTGCTCGTGCGATAAAATATGGTCTTTTAAAACTAGTATCTTAATATACTATTTTAAAATGTGTCTCTCCAAAACAAAATCAACGTGTTTTAGGGTTTTTCCACATTTTAAGCAGTTCTCAAGAAAATCCGAGTGAAAAGTTATAAATGAACACCCTGTACAATAGCAGAGCTATTGAACAATTTTGAGAACGTATTTGAGGCACTCTGAAAATTTGTGTATCACTTCCTTAAGAAAGTGTAAATACAAAATCGCAGACCTTGCAGAAAAGGGTGCTGGAACATTTGCAACCCTTGAATTTTTTAAGGTACGTTTTTTCGCAAAAGGGTCCTTTTTTAAATGAAACATCCTAAAGTATATTCGGTATTTTTGGATTCTACATTTTATCTGGAAAAATTTTAGATTATACCTCCTATATCTCTAATCAATAGTTTTGGAGATAAGTATTGACATTTCAATTTTTAAAATTTTCTCTTTTGAAGCTCTTTTTAATGGTGTCAATTTTTCCATGGTTTCGTAATACCATGTAATACCATTTGTGGTGCCAATGGGGCCCCAGTGGAATCACAAATGGTTTGCATGGTACTAAGAAATATTGACACAATTAAATAGAACTTTAGAAAAGCAGTAAAAAATTTCAAATACATTTTTTTCTTCAAACGTCAGTAAATCCGTCATTACTCGACTGTGTAGGCGGTCGTGAAGTTTCGTTTTTGCTCCGCCGGAGCTTTACTTTTCACTTTTCCGCCGGCGGAGGTAAAAGTGTTGTCATAGCAACATAGATACAATACAAACAGACACCAAAATAAGCGTCAACAACTCAAGATTTATTAAACTACAATTTGTATTTATCACTCAATTTGTGACTGCATTTCTAAAAATCATAATTTAGGAACAAATTGGTTATTATTTAATGGAACTTACTCAATAACTGCTTATCAATACGGAATTAAAACGCAATCGGAAACGCAATCTTAAAAAAATAATTATTGTTGACAGTGTCCACTGACAGCTTTATGTTACATTATATTCACCGACACCGGTCTAAGCAAGGCCACCTACGACCGTGGTCTAAGCCGCCTTGCGAACCCATTTATCTTTAATAATAATTATTAGATATTATTACTATTAAAAAGAGATGTTTTTGCATTAATTTGTCGACATTTGAAGAAAAAACAGCATATTTTATTTGGAGGAAAAGTTACTTTTCATGGCTTGCTCTCTATTACCAGCCTCACTCCGTTCGGCTGTTAAACACGAGCGCGCCATGAAAAGTATCACTTTTCCTCCATATAAAATAATATACTATTTCAATATATTCAATACTCTTCTGACTAGCAGGGTATTGAAGTTCAAATGCCAATGTCTCAGAAACTATTGATTTTAGACTAGAATTTGTCCAGAATAAAATGCCGAAAAATAAAAATACCGAATATGAAAGACATTTCATTAAAAAAAATGATATTTTTTGCAACAAACCCAAGG
>JAEQML010083634.1:0-10409 GCA_016904865.1 Pissodes strobi | reverse complement strand
TGATCAAAGAAACCGTGAGGCAGTTCTTCCAGCTTTTAGATAAGATTTTAACTGAAAATGAATTACACGGTAAACCCGCTAACATTTTCAACGTTGAAGAAACCGGGTTACAGCTTAACAACGGACCGTCTTATGTTTTACCAGAAAAAGGATCCAGGAATGTTGCAACAATAACGTCTGGCGACAAAGGGGAAACCGTGTCAGTCATAGGTTGCTGCAATGCAGAAGGGGTGTTTAACCTCCTTTTTCAATTTTTAAAGGGAAAAACCGGAAAGAGGAGTTCCTAGATGGAATGCCACCAGGGTCCGGCATTGTATTGCCAGAAAAGTATGCGTATGCTAATGCGGCTATTTTTAAAAATTGGTTGGAGACTCATTTTCTGCCTCGGAAATCGGCTGGCACTGTGCTGCTGATATTGGATGTTCATACATCCCATACAAATTCCGTGGAAGTGTTGGAGCTTTTTGAAGCAAATAACATTATTCTGCTGTGTCTACCTAGCCACACCACGCGCTGCTTACAGCCTCTAGACATAGACAAATCATTTTTAAGTCCCTCAAAGCTAGCTACTACAGCGCTTGCAACAACTTTGTGAAGGCGAGTCCTATGAGGAAAATAAGCAGGCTTCAGTTTGGCCAACTACTTGGGGCAACATGCAACAGATCCGCAACAGTACAGAATGGTAGCTCCGGATCTGCAGCTACTGTAATTCATCCATTCAATCCGGAAATAATTCCAGATTATGCGTACTTGGAAATTATAAGTGAGGCAGAAAAAATAGTCAGCGTCCACGAGCATCGCACGCCATCACCTCAGCCATGTAGCTCAAGTGACCCAGACCCAGTAATCCCTGCATCAAACATTCTTGACGATCCTACACCTGGCAAAGTATTAGATCATATTTCACCAGTACCAGTAACATCAAAAACAGTGGCAGTTAAACAACGTGGAAGGCAACTGGCTGAAGTTTCAAACACGGCCGAACGGCTTGCACAACAAAAACGCAAGAAGACAGAGAAGGAGCGTGCGAAAATTCCAAAAGACTTGAAGAAATTTACCACCAAGAAGCGCAATAACCATGATTCCTCAAGCAGCGATTTCAATCTCAACGAGATCGATGATTCCCTGGAAGAATGGAGCGAGAATGAGTGCGGAGGCTGCGGAGACGTGGACGTCGTATGTGGACCTTGGTTACTTAAAAACTGTTCTAAATTTGACAACTACTGTCACATGTGTGGCAAATAAAAAGAAATAGTAACCTAATATCACAATATGTAGTAAAAATTCTGAGGTCGAACTGTCCCTTTGTCAGCGGTCGGACTCTACCGGACATACGGGGATAGACCGACCAATGATAGAACATTTTTGTTTGATTTTGATTCTCGAGTTGTTTTCGTATCTTGCTTCGTTTTCTATAAAAAAAGTAAAAACCGGTTTATTACATTTCCAAACTTTTTTGATAAAATCGATATTTTTATTTATATCTTAAATATGCTTATACCGATTTTGTTGAAATTTAATAGGGTTATCTGTAGTAATAGGCAGCTCATTTAGCCTTAATTAGATTGAAAATATAATGTCCAGTGGCGTCCCAGAGGCATCATACGGAATATTATTGACAAAGAAATGTGCACCACTGACTCTTTTAAATATTTTATATTCTTTTCGTATTAAGCAGCTAAAAATACAATAATTTTGTTTCTTGAATTGTTTTCGTATCTTGCTTCGTTTTCGAGAAAAAAAAATTAAATCCGGGTTATTACATTTCTTTAGGGCACCAATTTCTACATCAAACGCTGTAATAAACTGGTTTTATTTTTTTTTCTCGAAAACGAAGCAAGATACGAAAACAATTTAAGAAACAAAAATGTTGTATTCTTAGTTGCTTAATACGAAAAAGCTATAAAATGTTTAAAAGAGTCAGTGGCGCACATTTCTTTGTCAATAATATTCGGTGTGATGCCCCCAGGGACGCCACTGGACATTATATTTTTAATCTAATAAAGGCCAAATGAGCCGTCTGTTACTGCAGATAATCCTATTAAAATTCAACAAAAACCGTAAAAGCATATTTAAGATATAAATAAAAATATCGATTTTATCAAAAAAGTTTGGAAATGTAATAAACTTGTTTTTACTTTTTTTATCGAAAACGATGCAAGATACGAAAACAACTCGAGAATCAAAAATATTGTATTTTTAGTTGCTTAATACGAAAAAAATATAAAATACTTGATACACTTGAGTCTATATTATGCTTGTTTATGTTGAGTTGCTTTCAGTTTCACTATATACAACATTTATTTACATTGAGGTTTTTATCCCACCTAATTTTTGTGTTTTCTTTAGTTTCTCTTTAGTTTATTATTTTACTTGAGTACTTGTTTCTTATATTTACTTTCCTTATCCTCGTTATCTTCATTAGTTTCTCCTGCTTCCTGCTCCACTGCTGCCCTTATTTTATCCTATACATATCTGCTGTATTGGATCATTTTAATATCTCACTGATTTCTGATGTTTCCTTTAATCATCTTATGAATCAGCTGCTAATTTATTTTTGTGTCTTTTTCCATGCAGATACGGACCTGTCATCAGTTGTACGATATGCAGCGCGACCGTGCGGTTCTGATACTGACCTTCCTCGACGGACGGCGCGGCGGTATTTGGATTCAATGAACTTGTTGTTTTTGGCGTCTGCCGCTAGGTGGCGACTTGTATTCAGATTACTAAATGCATCTAGACGTAGCATAGACGACGCGCTATCCGCGTGATTTAAATTTGCCTTATATTGTAAATATATTTTTTTTGAGTTTGAGTAGTTTTAGTGAGTATATCGACGTTGACCAACAATTAAGTTTAATTGACACTGCGCGAAGATTACTGGCGCGTGATTTGAATTTTTTAATTAAAATTTAATTGTTTTTTTGACGTAAATTACGGCCTGCCTCCACCACGTGTCACGAATAAAAAGGATGACAGTGTCTATCGCAAAACGATGCCTCCACCATATTATCTAAATGTTTTAAAAATTATGACGTCGTCTATTGCGAAACAACTTAATGATAAAACTTCAACAACGTCTATTGGTCAGAAATGTAATAAGATTCTATTATACCCGATTACTAATCGCGCATGCTTTCTCGATTTGAGGTATGGTTTTTTAACTGTTTATAGGCCTTTAGTCACTGTCTTATAAATATAGTTTTGCTTAAGGAGTTTAATGTTGTGTTTTATTAAAGGTGAAAGAGCACTTGAATATTTCACTAAACTTTTTAACTATTTAGACACTTATCTTTCTCAGAACTCTGACCAACTTATCATTGATTTGAGTTTTACTACTGCGGTTATGAAACCCCTAGCCTCAGCAGCCATGTGGCTAACCAATTACTAGGTTGGGTCAGGAGTAAAGCAGAAGAACCTAAGCAGCCATGTGGGTAATCTAGGAGCGGATAGAACCTGAAGCAGCTATGTAGCTAACCTAGGAGCTGGTTTTGGGTGAGACAAAAGGTTGCCGAACTGAAGGCTCGATAGCGTATTTATATTATAAAAAGTGCTGACCATTGCTCGCTTAAGGTTCATAATCGCTCCCGTTGATTGCTCGCGTTGTTTAAAGTTTGCATTTAATTTCCAAGTTCAAGTTCAAACTTAGGACAGGGTAATATTTATTTAGTAGCTTATGCATTTTAGTAGATTACAATAGTACTTTTCAGCTACGTAGACTTAGTTATTTTAAACGTTTCGGCTTTCAGCAGACTTCAGAGATTTAGATCTGTCAATTAACATTTCTCATCCATGTGAGCTACGGTATTTGTAGGGTGTGATGTCAAGGGTTTAGATCGCTGCGTCAACTCCCAGGCCGCCTACGCCGCAGGCCAGTGGGATCATTATTTGCAATTTGATCACCAGCGGATTCTTTGACGTCATTGCTGTCAGAGTTCATTGTTTTATTTACATCCAATTATCACATATTTAGCTGATTGTTCGATTAGTTGACAAACGGTCCCAACGGAGGTATGAACCTCTCTTGGGTGTGAGGGTCGTAGAACCGTCCATATTTTCCTACTAAATTTATAATTACTAATTTCCTAAACGGTCCTATTCATTATAAATTCAAGTAACTTATGAAGTTGTAAATCAAAACAAATTAGACTGATGCAGGAGATGAGTTTTATAATTTCGAAAAAAGTCATTTTAAAACTCCTCGCCCAAATGTCGATATAATGATTTATGTATATATGTGTAAAATAATAATTTTACAAAACTCGCTCACCTGGACTATGCTATTGAAAAAAAATCTCTTTGAAATATAGGGTGTCCCAGAAATAACATGATATAAAGTAACTGCAGATATTGCACTACTTTTTAAACTAATAATGATTTAGCAAAATATTCCCCTTTTAATCTACAATATCATGCTCTGCATAGCATTAGTTTCGGGACGCTCTGTATATCATCAAGTATGTAGATCTGCCATTTGGTAACTGTTTTCTCTTAGCTGTCATTTTTTGCCCATCTGACTATGTTTTATTTTTAAGTAATCATCAGGGATTAGATCTGACAACTGTCGTCTATCAGTAGTATTTTTCTGCTACATAGCGTAGGTTATTTTAAATGTTTTGGCTTTTAGCAAACACCTTAGGGATTTAGATCTGTTAATTAGCATTTCTCATCCTCGTGAGCCACGTTATTTGTAGGGCGTGGCTTGAAGGTTAGGTCGCAAACCCCTAAGTCAATTTTATCGACGCCGTGAACCACTTCACTTTTGAAGTGTGATCATTTAGAACTTGATCCCTTAGGTGTGAGGGGTCGTAGAATCGTCCATCGTTTCCTACCAACTTTATAATTACTAATTTCCTAAATGGTCCTATTCATTATAAATTCAAGTGGCGTATGAAGTTGTGAATTAAAATTAATCAGACTGATGAAGGAGGCGAGTTTTATAATTTGGGAATAACTTAATTTTTAAAGCTTTTAGTCGAAATGTCGATTATGTCGGTTTATGCATCTATGTGTAAAATGGGACAGTTTCAGTTGGAACGGGTACTACCACTGTATCTTACGTAATATTTCAATATTTGGGTACTGTTTAGAGCCACATAATTTTCTTGAGTTTGAAAGATCTAAAGAAGCTTTTTCAAATCAAGGTATGAACTCACAATATTAATTCAATTTCCAATATGCTGTATTTGATATATCTCATCTCTTTCGGATTTTCGACACACCATCGCCATCGAAGCTTCGCCAATTCATTTTAATACAATACACTACTTAAGCAAAGTAAAATCCTGTGTTTAAGGCGGCCGATCCTCTTTACGCGAGAGTGCAATGTCTGGTACTGTTTACCATTGATATCATTGTTTCTTGAAAATAATAGCAAATTCATGTATCAGTCTATTAGTTGCGGCATTTATTTTCATTCCGAAAGAAATAAATTATTCGGTAGAGAGCCGAATGTTGTATGTTGTTTATTACGGCTTTAAATCTTAAACGGTCCACCCCAATTGCCACGCCGAAGCTATGTTATAAAACAATCTTAAATTTTAATCAGCTTTGGTATTAGGTATATTCTATTTAGCAAGAATGGTGTGTAAGTTTAAATTCATCAATCTCTTCTCATGACTAGACTCTTCAAGTGAGTTGCATATGTAGAACAATGCATTTTTCCAGTATTTTATATTATTAAACCGACCCTATACACATTGAAGTATTAGATCATAGTTTGCCATACGATTTCTTAAATATTCGGAGTATTAGAAAATTCTTCTCCTTCATCAACTTGGCTAATTTTGTAATATAAGGAAATTCCACTTGTAGGATGGTTTCAACTCTATAACAATCAGCAATAATTTCGATAAAGCACTAAAAACACGTGTTACAACTGAAGAATCGATGTTTCGATTGGGAGAAACTTTTGTGATTTAACAGCCATCGATTTTGTTTTAATACTTATTGGTAATAAATAACGAATAATACGAATAGAAAAGCTTCCAAAATGAAGTTATTTGATTCCTCCTCTATATTTTATCTGTAACGAATACTTATTTTTCGTTCTAGGCTGTTCCTTGTATTCCTTAATTACATTAACCCAAAATAGTCAACACCAAACACTACCATATATTTAAAAGCTCTTATATTTTTTATGCCATATATAGCATGTGGAATCTGATGAGCAGTATGTTATTCCTTCTCATTAATAGTTCGTACAATAATCAACCACCCTTCTCCAGGTTATGGTGATATATCCCTTCGGGTTTTAATATCCTTTAGGCGATCGAGTCTATTCAATCTGTATGCAGACGGCGAGGCCTCATGTTCTTGAAATAGGTGGCGGAGCAGCAAACCACACTCCCTCAGGAGTCCAATAGGGTGTCATCTTCATTACACTTGTAATTCCCACGCACCCATGTTAATAAACTTTTTAATATACCCATGCAATTATGTGGTACTGGGGTGCTTCTTATCTACCATAAATGGTAGTCCTCGTTTACCTTGGTAAAAAACTAACTTAAGCGCAGGGTAATTCAATTCATGTATTTTTCAACACGCATTGTCACGCTACACTAAAGGTGTTGAATAATAAACAACGCTATTCTTGGAAGGCCCACCAGGCAGGGCAGCGGTTTTAGTGAGAACCACATTGTTAGGGCACCTACTCATTTACAGGAAGATTGTTATCAGAGGTATATAGCTCAAACATCTTCAAATAAGTTGTTAAGTATGGTCAGGGAATTTGGTATTTGTCGTCGAAGGAGCTGTACTGTTCGTCAAAGGGAAGAGAGTAGTCCACCAACTAGGATTTTGAACAGCTTCTCACATAACTCCGGTTCACTGCAGAGTTCGAAAACAAACTAAAATATAGACCAGTTGAAAGACGTTCCCTTTGTATTGTGTAAAGACGTTGACACTGTAAGGCAAAAACGGGCGTTTGAGGATGGCTCAGTATTATTTTAAGTGAACATACAGCATTAAATAATGAAAGCGTTAAAGCCAAAGGCTGCATCGAAGATAATGCGAGGCCACACACTGCAAGAATTATTCAACACTTTTTTGAGGAATAATATCTTGACGTTTCAAAGTGGCCGCCCAAGAGTAGGGATAAGAATCCGATAGAAAACTTAAGACATATTATTCAGGGAGGAACAACCTCCAAGTGATCTGCCTTTTGTATTATGTAAATACATTTTTAATTGCCGCGATAGTTCAATGGCTGTCACGTTCGAATAGCAACCTACCGGTCCTGGGTTCGATCCTCAAGACCTAATACCGATACTTTTCGTAATCAAGAATTAATATAATCTAATATTTATTCCGCTGTCAACAGACCGTAGCTTCAACCTGAGAAGTATTAAGTAAAGCTCACAAACGAGACGTTAATAATTAATAAGGAACTTTGCTAATTGCCTTAGGTAATGAATCGCATAAATAGCGAAGCTGAACAAAGAGTTATTAGCAGCTGGTGCGTATATATCTAAATCATTTCAATAATATGGGGATACAAGCATGTTGTTTTTAGTTAATCAGACAGATCCAGGAGATGTGTTTTATAATTTCTCCAAATATTTCATACTAGAACTTTTAGGCTAGGTTTTTAGCAGTTCACACATTCCCCCACCCTGATAACGTTGGACCCCAATATGTCACGACCATTTTTTTTATAATAATTGAGCAATTTATTCAATTAATAGGAAATTTGTATATATTAAACTAAAATTAAACACAGGTTTTAAAATATTTCTTTTATCCTTTGTTTGTCCATTTTACTTTCAATCATGTCCATCATTTTGTTTCAGTAATATGTTGTACTTTTTAATTTAAAATGCAGGGGCTGTCCATGACGGGATCTGTGTTGTATACACCGGATCCGACTATGGGGGACCCCAGAGCAGGTATATTGACAGTGGGACTGGAGGCCTTCTTCCTAAGGGATAAGGCTACCAGGGACCTGGTCCCTATCCTGGCCAAGATACCTACAAGCGTAGGTGTACAGAGGGTGGTACTAGCGTCAGCGTACTTCCCAGCCGATCAACCTTGTCCGCCGGAGGGAATCAGGAATATGGTTACCTACTGCGAGGAGGTAGATATCCCACTCCTGATTGGATGTGATAGCAACGCGCATCACATAGTGTGGGGCAGTGTTGGATCCAATCGGAGAGGGGAAGAATTGTTGGAATTCATTGCATCTGTGGGGCTGCAGGTGGCCAACAGAGGGAGTGAGCCCACTTTCTTTACTACGGGACGAAGTTCGGTCATAGACTTGACTCTGTGCACCAGGGATTTGTTCCCGGATATTACGAAATGGGGTGTGTCTGTGGAGGACTCGATGTCGGACCACAGATACATCAATATAGAACTGGGCCCTTCCTCAGCGAGAGCTGAGGAGGTTAGGAACCCCAGAGCAACCAACTGGGACCTCTATAGGGAGGAGCTAGGCAGGCGTATAAGGGACATGCCGAGGAAGTACCGGGCCGCCGATGAGCTGGATGACGCCGCAAGGTGGATAGGATCATCGATGGCCGGGGCCGGGGCGTCACTGTAAAGGGAAAACTCCTTGGTGGAATTCCACCCTGGAGAACCTTAGGAAACAGCTGAGAAGGCTCTTCAATAGAGCTAGACACAGCGGGGTAGATACTGACTGGGACCTATATAAAGAGGCCCGGGGGCAGTACAAAAGAGAGCTAAGAGGATCGCGAAGGAGTGCCTGGAGGGCCTACTGTGGAGGGGTATCTCAAGCCCCGGCTGCTGCTAGGCTCTGCAAGGTGCTGTCAAGGGATCCACTCGTCAAATTGGGCAGTGTCCGTAAGCCAGGCGGCGGCTATACGTCGTCACCGGCGGATACTCTGCACCAGCTTCTGACCCCACACTTCCCAGGCTCAACAGGTATGGACCGGGGAGGTGAGGGCGGGGCCGGGTTCAGCATTAGAGCTGACTACGGCACTGCCAGGAAGATGGTCACCTACAATAGGCTAAGGTGGGCGATTGAGACCTTCGCCCCGTTTAAGGCGGCAGGTGAGGATGGAGTCTTCCCGGCGCTGTTGCAGCGTGACGGAGGACTCCTCAGCACGCCGCTGATGGACGTTTTCAGGGCCTCTATCGCACACGGGTATGTGCCGGAGCCCTGGAGGCACAGCAGAATTGTGTTCATTCCCAAGGCGGGAAGGAACGACTACACCGATACGAAATCGTATCGACCCATTTGTCTCACCAGCTTCTTGATGAAGACACTAGAGAGGCTGGTGGACCGATACCTCAGGGAGTGGGTGGCTCTAAGGGCCGCTCTGAGTTCCAAACAGCACGCATATCGAACAGGCAGGTCGGTGGACTCGGCTCTTCATCACCTGGTATCCAGGTTGGAGGAGGGGCTGGGGGGCGGACGGCTATCGGTGTGCGTGTTTGCGGATATTGAAGGAGCCTTCAATAACACAGCCGTGGGTTCGATCTGTCGATCGGTGGAGCGAACAGGGGTGGGTCCGGTCATAACGAGCTGGATCCGCTCCATGCTCACCGGGCGGAGGGTCGAGGCTAGGCTGGAAGATGAGGTGGTTGGGGTTAAGTCATCGCGGGGATATCCTCAGGGGGGGGTTTTGTCCCCCTTTCTGTGGTGTCTAGTGGTGGACGAGATCCTACGCATCCTGAGAGCAGAGCATGGAGTCTATGTACAGGCCTATGCAGACGATGTTGTGATTATGGCACAAGGTACTGAGGTGGGAATATTGCAGAGGCTTCTGGAGGAAGCACTGACAAGGTTCTCACAGTGGTGTAGGGATAACGAACTCAGAGCGAATCCCAACAAGGTAGAGATGGTCATCTTCACCAGGAAAAGGAAGCTGGAGGTCTCTCCCAACATCACGTTGGAAGGGACCCCCTTTGTGGCTAAGAAATGCGTCAAGTACCTGGGTGTCTGGTTGGACTCCAAACTGACCTTTCAGGAACACATTCGGCTCAAGACCGCGGCGGCGCTCAGTGCCCTGTGGGCTTGCCGCAGGGCGCTGGGAGGGACCTGGGGACTTGAGCCGAAAACCATGTTATGGATCTATAGGACGATGAGCGCTTCGATGCTCATGCACGGATCGGTTGTTTGGTGGCCAGGATCCATGAAAATGGCGTCCAGACTAGTGCTGGACAAATTACAGCGACTTGCATGCCTCTGCATCACCGGGGCTGTGAGGACAGCGCCCACGAGGGCCCTGGAGGTGCTGGTGGGGTTGCCCCCGTTGGCGGACCGGGTGAGGCACGAGGCAGCCAGAACGGCTATGAGATTGGCTGATGCGGGGATGTGGAGTGACAACGGCTCCTGCCAGGGCCATTGTGGTCTATGGCGGGGCTTGTCTGGGGACCTAGCCATTCTGGGGATGCCAGGTGACGCGATGGTCCCTGAGATAGGCTTTCCCGAGGGGCTGAACTTCCTCTTC
>JAEQML010083633.1:0-10410 GCA_016904865.1 Pissodes strobi | reverse complement strand
TTTTCAAGATCACTACAAAGGATATGAAAGAAATAAAGAACTAATTTGCCAGTGTACATTTTACATATCCCAAAAATGCTGTAACTTTAAATATTGCTTAATATATTTAATGTTGTAGAATTTCATGTTAATATTTGTAATTATTGTATTGTTTCTACCTAAGAACATCATTTTATGGATGAGGAACAGAAGAACAATACCTGCACAAACTAAATTATGGTAAAATGCATATCCCAAATGGTTTAACTTAAATCAAAATGTTCACTGTCCTATTCAACATTTGATAATCTACGGACATACGTCAACCGTTTTGAAAAATACTGTTAAAAAGTTCCGTACATACTATCAATAACACCTAAAATAGTAAAATGCAAGTCATTTTGCTTAAACAGTTTAGTTTCTCGATCTCTTCAGAGTCAAAAATCTTCATTAATAATACTTCAACATTGCAGTATAGGAAAGGTACAAATGGAGGTATAAATTTTTTAGCTGAATTCAAAAATTCTAATATCACCCTGCTTGACACATCCTATTTAATTGAAAATTAATTTTAGAAACAACTACACAAACCGGAAGGGAATCTCCATAAAACGCTGTCGGTTAGTGGTAGATACAGGTGCAGTTCATAGAACGGAAGTATTATAAATTATATTTTTGGAATAGACCACCAAGATCTGCCAACATTTGCCATTATAAACCTGTATTTATTAAATACATTTTAGAATTTTAATATTAATATTTTGAAGTATCAGGTGATCCTGCCGGCGCCTACTCCATATGCTCCTCTCGGGAAGCCAATTTATATTTCGGAGATCAGTTCAAGGCATCTGGGCCTTGAAATGAACGCGGAAAAGTGACACATTTGGTGCCAAACACGTAGTCCTACTTCTTTTCCTCATTAATTAATTAAAACTGCAAAGTACAGTGCTCACTGTCTTATATGTCTACAACATTGATACGATGAACTAGTACCCGCCTCATCCCGCCTCTGGCAACGCCTGTCAGACAGTCATGACAGACGGCAAGAGCGCACCAGCTCGTCGTACAACTGGAAACACCAAGAACATCACTTTACAAGAACTCCTTTTCCTGACGCACTGCATCACTGCGGAGTGAGTTCCACAGTGATGGAGGACATCTGTTTCCTCCTAATTACAACCTACAACTATTCAAGAACTGTGTCAATCAACATCTTCGCACACACCCCGCTCGTCGAGCGCCATAAGATCTCCCTCCACCCCCTCCACTACCATAAAAAAAATCAATGTTTAACACCTGTTTGACGCCAAATATTGCTTTACGTTTCCGTGATTAATTCAAGACTGCGCCGTCTTGAAATGAATAAAGAAATATAAATACGCTATTAAAGTGAGCACAACAAATGTGAAGAGAATATATCAAATATGTTAATTTGATAACTAGGCCAGTCAATATACACATCCAAGGTCGCAAACGCGCATGTATCTACGATTTTTTATATATTTTTAGGACTCATGAGAGTAATTTATACCCAAGTTTGCAACCCTGAAAACCCTGTGCTACTCCCGTTGTGCTCAAAAGACGTCAAAATTTTGGCAGTTTTTTTACTTTTTTCAAAAAAACTAACCTAAGGAAGCTTTTTTCGGTTATCTTTGTTCTATAATATATTTTTTTACGGGAAACTAGCTACAATATGAGCCCAACTTGAGCTCTTTACGTCCATTGGTTGGGGAGATACAGCCAGTCAAAAATGGACAAGTTTTCCAAAAAAGTTAAAATTTATCGGTAGGGCCATATTCCAAGACATGTACCGGCAAAAGTAATGTAAACTAGGATAGTGAAGCACAAACTCCGTAGGAGTTTAGAATTTCGTCCTTTTGAAACGACCGGATCCCATCCAGTCTAGATCAGTGGGAGAGGGAGGCGAAGAAGGGACGACGCTTTCTGGAGGTGGAGGCGGGTCGTCATATGTTATTGGGTCGTCCACTTCTTCGTCGTCATCCTCGTTCAGGACGATAGATGTGACGTTACTACAACTTCGCCCTTGGCAAAAAGAGCATATGATAGAGCATTTGAGCCCTGCCTTTCTGCAAGTGCACGATTCTAGGCCCCCTTTTTTGCATCTATACGCCACCATTTGAAGCCAGGTCTGAGGAGCGAGCTCTGCACACATTCTGACAGGCATGAGACCTTGCTCGCTGGTTACCCATCCCAGTCACACGGGTATTTGTCTATCCCCCAACCATTTTTGCACCTAGTGATAGGTCCTCCAAGAATGATATTTTGCAGCCTCTTATGTGGGAGGGAGGCGGGCAAGGTTGACTTTGGCCGTTGCTGCCGATTTTACAAATGCAGTGTATCACAGGGAGTTCAGCGTTCCCTCATCTGCTCCGTAGAGGTTCATGAGGATCTTTTCGCCAGCATGTCCTACTTCTTCTTGGTTGGAGTTTGGACTAAGAAAAATATTGGCGAGCTCTATCCAGTGGGTTTTTTTTTTCAGGACGTTGCACCACTTCATCTTGCCTTGCCAAAAGAGGGTAGAGGTGGTGTCACACCCACTGATGGCATGCAGGAACAAAACTATCCCCCTTGGCTGCGTCATTTCTCTACGTGTTAAGGAATTTGCGGAGTTCTGACCCACCTTTGCCGCCTTTCTGAAAGTACACGTTTGTCTGTCCAGAGTTTAAGCCATTTAGGAGGACCAGTAGGGCGACATCCTCCCCAATTATAAAAACTTGCTCGAACGATGAGCTCTTGCAAAGGACAGTCCTCACTATATCAGCATCAGCATCTTCTTCAGACTGATGTACCTCGATACACTGCCTCTCGAATTATGTATGTATCATGGTGATCAGGCGGCGTTTGTTGGACTCGTTTGAGAGTAGTTTTGCCTGAAGCACTTTGATGGGTTTTGATTCAACAAACAAAATGTCACTGCAGGAGAGAGAAGCAGAGCGTCGCAGGCGTTCACCTGATTTAGTACTCCTCATAGCTGCATCATGTGGGTATCCATCGAACACCACAGCTACGTTTTTACCAAAGTGATTGATAACGTAGCTGACGTATCCTGCCACAATGGCAACATCCACGCGCGCACGCCCCGCATTGGGCACCACGGGAGTAGCACACGTTTTTCAGGGTTACACACTTGGATATAAACTACTCTCAGGGTTCCTAACAACATATTAAAAAATCGTGGATTCATGCGCGTTTGCAATGTTCCGCTTTTTTTGTGTCGATATTGACTGGTCAAAAATTACGATGTTTCACTATTTTTTCGTTTTTGAGGAAACTATGGCGTCCAGAAGCATCACTTTAGAACCAAACTGAAGCTGATCCAATTCTTTACAAATCCTTTCCTCATTACTTCTCTTCCCCATACAGCACGTCCAATTCAAATTACGTCTCTACAAGATATGCACGTGAGAAACAAAATATGTTATGGTGAAACTAATTGTTGATCTAGTACTGACGTACACATATGGGATACACCTATGTTTATGTTGATAGAATTATGTGGTATAATGTTTAATAATTGTATACCGTATGCACTTAAGATTCTAAACATTTTTATATAACGTAAAGAAGGATCATTAGAATGTTGAAATTTGACATCCGTACATGATGCCTACAAGGTTTAAGTCATATGTATGTGTGATGCTTTATGCAATATTTGTACCTACTGCATACACCACGTAAAAGTGCGATATACACACATGATACAAATAACTATATATACACTCTTTAGTTGTGTCTTGTCGTATCTACATTCTACCATTCAAGAAGCACGGCACAGTGCGCGCGCAAGCGTAAGCGTGAGCATACCGGGCATGTGTATCTCATGTGTATCCTCTTTCCTCTATAAAAGTGGGGTAGTACATCCACATCATATAGCAGCCATTTTTGTTTTATCATTTGGGAAGACGCAGAAGTGTGTGTGTCTCTGTGCACTTTGAAACGGATTATAAGGTATAGTAAAAATTTATATATACTTTATTACTCCTAGGTACCATTAATATTGGAGCTACAATGTTTAATAATATTTATAACCCAAACTAACCCTATGCACCTAAGATTCTTAACATATTTATACAAAGTACAGATGGATCATTGGAATGTTATTGAAATTTAACGTCCGTATAGGTCCCTACATGATGCTTACAATGGTTTAATGTAATTTGTTGGATTTCTACCTAACATTTTTATGTACCTATAATAACGTAAAGTTAATTGGGTCGTCAGAATTTTGAAATTTAACGTTCGTAGAGGATGCTGACAAAGTTTAAATCATTAGTGTGGTGATTATGACTTTAAGTAAAATTTTGTGTATACACCACGTAAAAGTAATAGTACAGTGTAATAACATACACTCTGCAGTTGTGTGTTGTCGTTTCTACATTCGAGGGAGATGGAACAATGCCAGCGCAGAGCGTTAACATGCTGTACATTTGTATCTCATGTGGTAGCAGGTAGTAGTCATTTTACCATTTGTAAAGTTCTGGGGTGGTATGCACTTTCCTTTGATGCATGTCAATTTAAGGTTCTTTTTTTTATTAAACCGTAACTGCCCAATTTTATTATTTTTGGAACACTTTAAATCAATAAAGTGTTAAAAATATATCACGGAAATAGCAAACCAGAGTCTTGTTCTTTATTTTTGTCTAATTTTGTAAAGGAAAACGTGGAACTAATGGAATTATAGATTCAGGAATTACATATAAAATCGTAATGGATGCTTACATTTGCGATGCACGGGCACCGGCTCGTTCATATATAGCTCAAAGGCCACACTGGGTATGGATGCTGTAGGAAATGCACAATCAAAGGTCATTGGGTATCACGGCGTATAATGTTCTGCACATTTACTTTTATTAAATTAGAAAGTGAACATCCTTCAGAGTATTTACAGTTACAATCATAACAATTAATCTTTTGTGCTCAGCTTATAGGTACTTTTTTGTATTATTGCAGTGACTTTATGAAAGACTCTTGTCCAATACCCAATTTTCCAAATTTGAGCTCCAAAACGACGTGGCGGTCTGCGAATGGTTACGACAAGCAACCAGCCGACTGGAGGATTTTTTTTTGTTTCAAAAAACGAAGAATGGCTGAAAAGAGAGCTGCTGAGCTGCAACAAAGACTGGCAATGTATAGCATAAGATATATTTGCGTTTTTACTATGTTATTTGAATATTTTCAATACATTTTAATATTCTTGTAAAAGTTCTGTCATTTTCTAGTGTTTTCCTACTTCTGTTTTCTGTTGCACCAATTGATAGCGTTCCGTAGTAGTAACTATATAAAGTGAGCGGCTAAAATATGGAACAAATTCGTTTCAAAATCAGGTATTGATTTTTTAGAAAAATGCTCCAACACGTCCATTATAATTTTTTGTTCTGCTATTTTGCTCTAAAAAGAAATTATGCAGGTTGTGTCAAAAAGCAGATTTGACATCAAACTTAATTTATTTTTAAATGGAACACTATTGCTTAAATTACAATTTTGAATTGTTCGTCAAATTCTAGGCATAATTCATGTAGCATGAACCTATACTCCATATCTAACTGTTTTGGAGATATTGAAGTTGCCATCAATCGATAGGCTATTAAAAATTAAGACAGAATTCAAAATTGGATTTTAAAAAATAGTGTTTCATTTAAAAAAAAATGTACATCAAATCTACTTTTTTGAAACATCCTGTATATTTTCTTTTTGATGCAAAAAAACGGAAGAGAAATTATAATTGACGTGATCGAGCATTTTTCTAAAAAGTCAATACCTTATTTTTAAATGAATTTGTTCTATATTTTAGCCGCTCTTTGTATATTATGTGGAAAGAAAAAAAGAACAATAATTTTAAAGTAACTTTTCTTCAGACAGATACTTCAGGAAAATAAAAGTTTCGCTGCCCGCTCTTTCGTTCTCAAAAAACAATAATATTAATTATTTTTTTAAAATACCTGTTTTGAGAACGAATAAAGGTCAGGCGGCAAAACTTTTATTTTCCTGAAGTAGCTCATGAAAAATTGTTTTTTTTGACAGGGCTTATACATGGGGCGACGGAGCTACATATACACGGAATAGTATATTTACGTTCAAATTGAGAAGGACAAATACCATGTGTAAGCAGAGTTTAAGCATAATACACAATCACTGTGCAGCCGATAACACACTGTGGATCACTTAAGTTGTGTATCTGTAAATGGTATACTGTGGCTACATTGTGAGGCGGACGTTTAACCTTTGTGCATACGTGTGTACCTGAAATGTGTAAACGTAGCACATTTACATCGTAGAATTGTGCAACCTTGTGTCTGCATCTAGATACATCGTCACAATGCGAACACATAGTAATCTGGATTTGGTGTGCTGTATGGGCCAGGATCATTAATTTTGCCGGTACATGTCTTGGACTATAGCCTTATCGATAAATTTTCACTTTTTTGGAAAACTTGTCTATATTTGACTGGTATCTCCCCAACCAATGGACGTAAAGAGCTCAAGTTGGGCTCGTGTAGCTAGATTCCCGTACAAAAATATATTATCGAACAAAGATAACCGCAAAACGCTTCCTTAGGTTAGTTTTTTGAAAAATGTAAAAAAGCGCTAAAATTTTGACGTTTTTTGAGCACATAACACAGGGTTTTCAAGGTTGCAAACTTGGGTATAAATTACTCTCACGAGTCCTAACAATATATATAAAAAAAATCGTAGATACATGCGCGTTTGCGATGTTTCCCTTTTTTATGTCGATATTGATTGGCCTAAACCAAATTAGTTGATTTTATAAAAACTTAGAGAACAAAAATTACACTTTAATATACGGGGGGCCAGTTTGAAAAGTGCCCACCTTTAATATCTTTCTTGCAGTTAAACATATGAAAAATCGGAAAGACACGTCAATTTTATTTGTAAGGGGGGAAATTTAAATGAATATTTTTACCCTTCTTGTTTCAACCCCCTAGGAGGGGTAGATGTCACCCTTAAAATCGTAAATGGGAATGGGGGTCAAGTGGCACATCGTTTCAAATAGAGTCCAATTTTCTTTTCAGTGGTATCATACTTTGTTGCTTTTTGTCCAGAGGTTTCCGAACAATCGCGTTTCAAAGTTGCACTAACAATTAAACTTGCCTGCAGGTTAGAGTTTACACAAAAATTATTGCATTGGGTCTCCTTGTAGTACAGATGATCAGAAGGTTACACCGTTAAAATTGTTGAATAACGGGAAGAAAATCTAGTTTAAACAATTGATTTCTTAATTATTGATTATTTTACTTCGACAAAAAGAACTTTTTATTTGCGGAAGAGAAATTTCTACAATAAAACACATGGGATCTACTTACGCACTATCTTATAAGTTGTTCAAAATGTTGTCCATTTTCCTGTAAACAATAATAAAATCTGCTTTCAAACTCCTCCATAACATTTCGGAAAACTTCACCGGGAATTGACCGGCATTCTGCTACAATTCGCCTTTGATCATCAATATCAGCAGGTTGTGTTTTATAAACAATGGATTTAAGATGTCCCCAAAGAAAGAAGCCTAAGGGTGTTAAATCCGGTGATCTTGGAGGCCATTCAATTGGTCCCCTTCTGCCAATCCATCTATTCAGGAATCTCTCGCTTAACCACTGTCGGACCGGAAGAAAATAGTGAGGTGGAGCACCGTTCTGCTGGAATGTTAACAAACCCTCTTGTAAAACTGAATTATCTTCTGCATCAGTTTAAGTTTCTAGCTCATGGGTGATAAGAGGATCAATAGTCTCTTCAAGCATATTAAGGTACAGATCACCTGTCAAGTTTCCATCAATAAATAAAGGACCAATAATGGCATTTCCAAGAATACCAGCCCAAACATTAACTTTTTGAAGATATTCTGTATGTCCTTCTCGAAAAATATGCGTGTTTTCGTCACTCCAATATCGACAATTTTGTTTGTTAACATTTCCATTTAGAAAAAATGAACATTCATCGCTGAATAGATATTCGGCAGAATATTAGGTATGGCGTTTCCTTGACGACTCATGAATTCACAAAACTCTATTCTTCTATCAAAATCATCGTCATAGAGTTCTTGAAGCATCTGCATTTTGTATGGATGGAGTTTATGCATTTTCAGTACTTTTCTTACAGTCTCTTCCTGTCTGTTCTGCTACTGTCCGCAAGGAGTTGGTGGGCTCCGCAGCAATTGATCCCAAAACCTCAATTTGAGCTCCTTCATTCATCACTCGTTGGTTATTTCTTTTTCTATTACTATTACTCACCGAACCAGTTTCGGAGAACTTTGCCACCAAATCCAGCACATATTTGTGACTTACTTCACGGATTTCTTTCATTGAAAACCAATGCCGTCTTTCGTGCGCACTTTCCAACCTCTCCATAAAGGAAAATAATTTCAGTTCTCTCTGGAAGACAATAAACCATTCTCACACTTTATGCACTTAATAACAGTTATGACTGACTCAACAAGCAAAAGCGAATAACAATAATATTCCTGTTTTGGCTACATCTTTTAAATTTGCTGAACATGTTTTTTTTTGTTAAAAAACAACGTATTTTTAGAATTTGTTGGTAGAATAGCAAGGCTTTTTATGGAATTAGTGATAAGACATCGAACGAACGCAAATTAACTAGGTACTCGTAGTACCATCGAAAATTTATTAGATTACTTTTTGATGTAAATTTTTCGATGTTACTTTGCCAATCCCCAAATAAAGTTTGAAACGATGCAATCCATGGGTAATAGCGAGGGGGAAGGCCATGTCCCCCCCCCCCCCGGAAGTTGCCACTTATTGGAAGTTTAGGGAAAAAAACGGGGGTTTTTTTGTTACTCGCCCCCCCCCCCCCCCCCTCTAGGAAAATGTCTGCCTGCGCCCATGGTGCCACCTAATCTTCTAATCATTTGTACTACAAGGAGACCCAATGCAATAATTTTTGTGTAAACACCAACCTGAAAACCAAAATCTTAATGCAGGCAAATTTGTTTCTGCAACTTTGAAACGCGATTATTCGGATACCTCTGGACAAAAAGCATAGTAGGATACTACTGAAAAGATAATTGAACGCCCGCCCTTTAAAACGATGTGCCACTTGACCCCCATTCCCATTTAAGATTCTAAGGGTGACGACACCTACCCCTCCTAGGGGGTTGAAACAAGAAGGCCAAAAATATTCATTTAAAGTGTCCCCCTTACAAATAAAATTGACGTGTCTTTCCGATTTTTCATATTTTTAACTGAGAGAAAGATATTAAGGGTGAGAAGTTTTCAAATTGACACCCCTATATAAGTGCGATATTTCCTTAAATCCTATTTAGTATTTTTTATTGCACAAAAGTAATCAGCATTTTGGATCCATTGCATAGTAATTTGCTAAATAACCAACTATTAGTGAGTGATTTTTCGGAAGTCTCGGAATTAAGGAATCAACTACCAAGGAATAGAATTAAAAAATAATACACCTATTTATTTTTTGCTGTATTTTGAATACATTTACGTTTTACAATTACATACGTTTAGAGCTATATATACAGAACGTCTTATAATATATAAAAGAAATAATCACTTCGTCTAGGAAGCAACAAAATATCTTACTGATCGAACATATATCAGCCATCGTAGCAATTTTACATCTTAGTAGAGTCGGTTCCGGCATTCTCAAAATTTTTAAACCAAAAGAAACAGAAGATACTTAATAAAACATTTACTTGAGACCATCAAGATTAAAGAGGCGCTTCGCCCTAAGAATAATTCTTAAACTGCTATTAAGCTTGGACGGACCTAATTTTTAAAAGACTTAAATCAGATACTTAAATTGCATTTCCTAAAAGTCCACCGTTGAAACGCATACCATCTTGGATGCATTTAATTTCTCAAATACGTAATGACTGGCAATTCTGAGAGGATATTTTAAAGTACACGTCAAAAATTAAACAATTTAATTTTCGGTCAGATAGATAGTTTGGAAAACGCAATTTTCTATATACAGGAAGTGAAAGAACAGCACATCTAAAATTAAATCTTATTTGAAATTTACAGCTAGTATCTTCAGTTTTAAATTTGTTACATACCTACATACAATGCCTCTTGCACCTAGCGTCTAAAATAATGCTTAAAATATGAGCTAGATGAGATGTCATCACTTATTTCCCTACTCTATATAATAAAAATTGCACATATGAGACAAATACATAGATTATTTTTTTTTTTTCATAAATAAATAAATCTTTTGCATCCATTTTTTCACATTTAATGTCTTACGAATCATCTTTAGCGCATCAATCATTACAACCTTCAGAAATCTATTTAAATCTTTATAAATTAGGTATTTAATGAAATGAGTGGTAAGTATAACACGCTTCAACTACTAAGTATTCTCTCTATGAAAAAAAGACTGTGCAAGGCTGCTTCAAACTGAATTATTGGTCCAAAT
>JAEQML010083632.1:0-10410 GCA_016904865.1 Pissodes strobi | reverse complement strand
CAATAAGGAAGTAATTATAAGAGTTGTCCCTTAAGGTTAACTAAACTTCTTAACCAGACATTATTCTTGATATCCTTTTATTTTTGTTGCCTTTTGATTTTATACACTCGCAGATTACCTAAATTTTGGAATGAACATTATTATGAATATTCTTACCGTCTTTTTTCCTGGTAACCCTTCATCTTCGCTATCCGATATTGTAATGACACTTACAGCGGGTGAGGGAGTGTCATTAATTGTGATAGTATGCTGATTCTTAACACCATGATGATGACTACTATGATGGTGATGGTTGTTGTATGTTTGAGTGTGGTGGTCCTGAGAAGTTACCTGAAAAATAAGCATATTTAATAGAAAATATATTACTTTCTAAATAGGTAAGGAGCCCAGTTGAAATTATTTACGCCTGCCTTATAGCGATTTGGTGGATGCATTTGGTTTATATTTCCACATTTTTAATTATTTATGTTCCTTAATTTGTATTATTTATAGGCACAGTATCCATTGTGATTTTTAATCTCTTATTCCAACTACAAACATATTTCAGAAAAAAAACTTATTTTAGTATTTATCAACAAGGCAAGTTTCCTACTATAACTCTCTATTCAAAATAAAAGAGGAAATAAAGGAATATTATCACCCTTTCCTGAGAATGGTTAATTTTAATCGCCAACTTTTACGGCGTAGTATTTTATAAACCATGTAACGTGAAGTAAAACAACTCAAAAAAACCATACAAATATAAATTCTGCTCCTGAACGATAAAGTACCCAAATGCTACTCAATATTCGGCATAGTCAAGATGCTATACAGAATATTGCTTGCAATAAAAGTGGCGGCGAATATAATAATAAACAACACGTATTTGTTTGCTCTTGGTTTTGTGATTATTTCTAGTATAAATAAAACGAATTAATTTTTCGCCCATAGTATGGGCGAAAATAGTAGCGGCATTAAAGCCGCAGAACAAAAAACAACGAAGTTTAGTGAACAGTTTTCGCGGAAAAACAGGTCGTCTTCACTGGATCACACAGAATATTCAGCAGCTGAAATAAATGAAATAATTTATGGCCCCGTCAAAAAAAACATCGTCGTCGATAAAAACCTATTTAGGTTAACAATATGAAGAGTCTAATATCGCAAATAATGGATCGCAAATACCAGGGGATATCAATGAGTTGGAATTTAACTTTGAAGAATACCAATCTCGGGACGAAATTTTTTAAAACCCAAGCGACGTTTTTAAACAGAAACTCTGTTACCCGTACACCTCCACTGTCTACGCCAAAAAACGTTAATGATAGCAATGTTGGAAATGTGATGGAAGAAAAATCTAGCAAAAGACTAAGACATGAAATATTCCCAGGAATAGAGAACCAAAATAAGAACCAATGTGATGAAGTAAACATTGCCCCCAGACATCAAACACAGATATTACAACAACAAACGATGAAACTAAAAACCAAATGGATATGGATAAATTGCTGTTGCAGATCTTTGGATCATTGGATATAATACATAATGCTACAAACAGGGAAGATCAAGATATGGTTCTATACATAAATGTTTAACATTAATCACATATAAAATTGTCGAGTTAGAAAAAGACAAAATTGCATTAGAGCACAGAACACAACTTCTAGAACTTCAAAAAATAAAGACAAAAAATCAACAATGCACAAACCACAGATCCTTTTTTCACAGCAGAAAACATATGCGACCATGACACAAATGAAAATAAACCTAAACTTGGAAAACCCCACTTAAAATGGTAAAAAAAACTGGAAACCATTATACAAATAGACAATATCTCAGATCCAAAACAAACAATCCGACAACTTAAAAACCAAATTGATGCCAGTGACATACAAGGGGACTTGAAAAATATAAAGCAATTAAGAAGCGGTGTACTAGTGGTGGAAAGTCATAATGATGATCAGCACAGGAAAATTAGAAACGCCCTCAAAAATAAAAAAAAATATCGAAACAAGAGACACTCAAAATAGTAACCTAATGTTTATGATTACTGGAATTTATAAAGGCTATTTAAACTATGAATCTGTAGAAGAACTAATAAGATTAAATAGTGAAATAACAAATGACTTTCCAAACAAAGATATCGCCAAGGAAATCAAAGTAATCGCCAAAAAAGACTGCCGTAATACAGCTAAGGAGAATTGGATCTTGGAACTGCACTAAAATGAAATTTAAAATTGAGGAAAATAAGCACTCAGCTCGAGACGGAAACTGCCCTGTATACCAAAGAAGACTAAGTAATTACAAAAATCAAATAAATTACTCTGGTAATTTTTTATAAAGGATCTTTAGGGCACGCTCAAAATCTTTATTACACAATCCCAAAAAAGTAGATAAGATACAGGTAGGAGTAATAATAACGTTGGGATAATTCACCAAAACGTCCAATCGCTGGGAAATAGTTTAGACCTAATGGATGCGTTACTTGAAGAACATATAGACTGTAAATGTATTTGTATTACAGAAAACTGGAAGAAATCTGAATTGAATTTTCTAGGCATAGAAAATTCTAAACGGTCTTCCAGGTTTTGTAAAGAAGAAGGTTATGGGGATGCAGCTATTTATGTAAATAAAGACCTAAAATGTTTAAATAGAAGAAAAATCGAAGACATTTCATTAGAGGGAATATTTGAATGTGCTTGTGTGGAGTGTAATTTTAAAAATGAAAATTTTGTTATAATCTCAGTGTACCGACCACCAAAGTGAGACTTGAAAATGTTTTTCCAAAAGTTAGAATTATTACTTCAGGCTATTATCCTAGAAAACAAAAAAAAATGTTTCTTGCAGGTGACTGTAACATAGAAGTTTTGAAACATAACAATTCTAGGACACAGCTTCTCTCTGTTTTAACCGCTTTTGATATGTATCCCACAATTTTGGAAAACACTAGAATAACACCAACTTCACAATCTTGTATTGATAATATCTTCACAAATGTTCCAGCTCAATATATTTCAAGTCTTGTATTATGCACCACTATCTCAGATCATGCAGCACAAAAAGTTATACTTAGTTTAGATTTGGTTACCAAAAACCATGTTATTTTAAGAGATTTTTTAGCAAAGTAAGTAGAAATACATTTTTTGGTTCATTAATGAAACAAGAATGGCAGGATGTTTTTGAAGTAGATCCATCTGATGTTAATCAACAATAGTATGTATTTAGGAATAATTTTATAATGATTTTTAATCAAAATTTTCAAAAAAAAATATTTAATCCTAATCAAAAATGTACACAAAGTATATACCCAAAAAATTAACAAATTCAACTTGTGAAGCGTCGATTGGATAATCTTCTAATTTTAAAAACGCAAAACAATACGCATCGTGAAATGTACTCAGAGGTAAAAAAGAATATGACCAATTATTAGTTAAATCTCGATCAGATAGGTGATAATAAAAACAAGTGTATGTGGATAATATATATGGGGAAATGACAAAAAACTTCAAATGTGATTGCATGATTGCTGGAAATCCTGATGGAATATGAAATAATTACAATGCATATTTGATTGATTTAATTCCAGACTTAACAAAATGTATAGAAAAAAATATATAAATAATCAAATAAATTTTGAAGAAAATCACAGAACTTTATTTTTAAGAGCTAAATTTTGAAGAAAATCACAGAACTTTATTTTTAAGAGCTGTTACGAAAGAACTTTTAGAATTAACTAAGAAACTCAAAAACAAACACAGTTCTGGAGAAGACGAGATCCCTTTGTCTTATTCGTCAGATAATAATAGCAATCACTGGGGTTCTTTGTTACATACTTAACAATTCACTCAGATAAGGCGTGTTCCCTGAATTTTTAAAATTGTCGTTAATTAATCCTTTGTATAAAAACAAGGGAGATACAGATTCATTTAATATAGACCCATAAGTCTGCTTCCTGGATTTTTAAAGATTTTTGAAATTGTAATGTGCATTAGATTGATGGACTTTTTAACAAAATGTAACCTCTTTTGTGAAAGTCAGCATGGTTATCTCGCCAAAAGATCTACACAGACCGCTATTTTTCATTTTACACGGGCAATTTTGGGTCATTTGGAGAGAGGAGATGTGGGACTAGATATATTTTTGGATCTGTCAAAAGCCTTTGATTGCCTAGGCAGAAATAATATGCTTTTACAAAAGCTTTATTTGTACGGAGTAAGTGAGCGCGCTCTTGAGTGGTTTAGGTCTTATTTAAGTCACAGATTTGTTGTCCAGATGGATGGGAGGATAAGATATAAATCTCGGACATATCGCAGAATACAGTAGGAGTACCTCAAGGCAGTATTTTGGGTCCCGTTCTGTTTATCATTTTTGTGAATGATTTGAATTTTGAGATAAACGATCCAAATTTTAATATAACAAAATTTGCGGATGACACAAACTTGTTAATAAAAGGATGACATCTTTGGGAGCTTGCTGAAAATGCGGAAACATTTTTAAACTAGTGGATAATATGGTTAAAAAAAAACAGACTATGTCTGAATAAAGACAAAACAAACACAATTCTCTTTAGGACAAAATAAATAAAACAAAAAAAACTGAATCTATTTTAATTAATAGCTCTCCAGTTTGAAGTAAGCAATACCACCAAGTTTCTGGGTGTTCATGTTGATGAGTTTTTAGACTGGTCTGGTCACATTGATTATTTGAATGGGAAGTTGAATAGAGTCTGTTACTGTATTAGATTTGTTTCAAAGTATTTAAATGAGTCTTCTAAAAGAATACTGTATTTTGCGAATTTCGAAAGTACCGATAGATATGGTATAATTTTTTGGGCTTCCAACTCTAGAGTTTGGGAAATGTTTGAGACGCAGAAACGTCTTATAAGAATAATTTACAAAATGTATTTTCTTGAATCGTGCCGGGGTGTCTTTAGATCTAAGGGAATTCTTACCATTTATGCTGTGTACATTTTTGAAGTAATTATGTTTGTTTTTAAAAACAGGCACACATTTTTTGTGAATGTTAGTTACAGATATAACACTCGTACAAACGACATCTGTTTTCCGGTAGATCATTTAACACTAGTTGAGAAAAGTCCCTACTATATGGGTATTAAACTTTATAATAAGTTAGATAACAATATAAAGTGTCAAAACTGAAAAGCGTTTTAAACAAAAACTAAAGCAGTTCTTAATTAATCTTGAACCCTATAATATTCAGGAGTATATGAATTGTTAGAATCGGGTACAGAGATGATTGTTTTGGTGTTGTGTTGTTTGAGTATGCTACAGAGGCATTTGGATATTTCTTTGTTGATGTCATTTCACTTTATATTTATTTTTACGATTTATTGTATAATTTTATGTAATGTAATAAAGAAATAAAATAAAATAAAAAGAATTGCATTATTCCCTTTAGGGTGCAGGTTTTATTAAAGTTTTACTCACTTGATGGTGACCAGGATGGGCCCAAGCTGCGCTGTTAGAGCTGTGGTTCCTTCTGCTGCTTCCATACAACTGCTCCGAAGGCGGAGTACCTTCCTTGACACGCTTCTTCACCGGTGACAGCTGCGTCTGCTCCTTTTTATCGTGTTGAGATCTATGATGAGTAGGAACCTACGAACACAATTAGTAAGACATTACAAGATTAAAACAAGAGGTACACTAAAGAAAATAAGCATTTAATTATTTATATGTGAACAAAAGAACGTTCAACTCAAATCACATAAGATGGAGAATAAACGATTTATAAGCTTAGAACTGATCTTCTTACCATCAAATGGTGATGACTATGATGGGGTACAGTCTGTTGGCTATGATGATTCCGAGAGCTTCTCTTACTGGTGCCCCATGAGCCACTGTGTTCCACTATGGCAGGGTTATACACTTCTGTAGCAACATCCACAGGAAACACAGGCCTCTGTTCCTAGAAAGCGAGGAAAGTAGATTAAATACAATTTTGCGACTCCTATTGTCACATACCGCAAAATAAGAATAAGTTCAAAAATAATGATATATCAGTTATTTGCAATTCTGAAGCACTGATGAAAACAAACGAAATCCAGTACTACTTTATTCTATAAATGGAACACTCACAGTTGATGTGGGTGTAGTAGATAGTATATCAATACAATATCCTCAAAAATGCATTGAAATGCCACATTATTGACCTTGTCAAATTTCTATTCAAGCTAACTGTTTTAGACCCCATTCTCAGACTTTACGACAGAAATAACACTTTCCCCAAACCATGGTTACATTCTCTTTGATTTGTCGTTTTTCGGATAGCCGATAACTTTGACTAACTAGATTAAAATAGTCTGTACCTGAAGAATCGCCGAGGAATCAACCAACAGAGGTCTACCCCATTCAGCTTCAGAGAGAAGAGGCTGTTGCATCGGAGCATGCTGCGCTGGTAACTGATGCTGCCATGACGGCACTATGGCCATTTGTTGTCTGCTGGTCGGCCAAGATGTTTGTACTGCATTCTACAAAAAAAAGAACACAATAATATTAATTGTATGTCCAATGGAACAGGCTACTATAAATAAACCTCTATCCAAAACTCGGATATCAAATGACGCTACAGTTTTCGAAGCTGTCGATTATATTGTTTGTTTGTTTATTGACGTAATTCAACATTTACAAGACAAAATTTACAAAGCATAATCTACACTAAGCTTAAGTTAACTTAAGATAACCCTTTTAGCCATAATTTTAAACATTTCTTCTGACGTACTAAAAAAGCTTAACCTGCTGTAATATTTATTAATATTTGTTGAAATTCTATTCACAGGACCATTTAGTAAGTAATTGGCTCTACAGTAAGGGATATGCTGGGCATGGGCACGCGTCTGATAGCTTGGATATGAACACAGAAGATGTCAAGACATTCAGGACTTTTGATAACAAAGCAAAGGGAAAAAGAAAAGATAAAATACCAGAAGAAAAAAGTGAAGGCTGCAAAAGACATGACGCCCAGGGAAAAACGTTTGGCGCAGAAACGTTGACGTGACAATGTTAAGGCCTTTCGTCAGAGGCGCGCCGCTCTTACACAAGAAACCAATCGATTTATGAGACCCCAGATGGTGTTGACCACGGAGAACCTAGTATAAATTCTTGTCAATCGAGAAGTAAAAGCAAAGATGAGATACAACACCATTAGAAAAGCCCGTAATAGAGAAATTATTAAAAATAATAGGGAAATTATTAAAAATAATAGGGAAATTATTGAACTTAAACGACAAGTACAAAAATACAGAGATATTAAAAAAAGTGGACTATAAGAAAGCCGTAACCCCAAATACCAAAGTTCAGCGACTGTTAACAAGTCCCACTTCTGAAGCCAAAGCCACAGTAACAAAGACCTTGCTATTCGGAGAAGTTTTAAAACAACTCCAAAACAATTATTCTACATTACATTCTTCAAAGGAATAGGATACATTCACACTCGCAGTAACTGGTAAACTTGTGACGAAATACAAAGTTTTGAGAGACTGGTAACTTTTCCAAAAGGAGAATCAACAAAGCAGTAAAATCGGATTCTCTACTTGAACACCAACGAAAAAGCAGGAAAGATAAACTAGATGGTGGCCTTAAATATAGTGTTCAACGTTTTTTTCTGGAAGACAGCAATTCTCGCCTTTGCCCAGGCAAGAAGGCTTATGTGAGCAAAAACAAGGTGAAAAAGCAAAAGCGTTTATTGTTAGACACTTTAAAAAATTTGCATAAAAAGTATTTACTCACATTCCAAATCTCAACTAAGTTACACTACATTTTGTAAGTTACGCTCGTACTAAGGCTATTTTGACAGTAGACGAGGTTTTTTCAAATTCGGAAAATGAAACTGACACAGAAAATATAGAGTTAAATAAGAACATTGTTAGTCCTATCCCTGGGAGACCGGGAATGAATACAATCCGTTATAATATGGCGGGTGGCCATGTTTTGGTAGATTTAAAATCAAAAAAAGGTGCAAACAGATATGTGGCAATATGTTCTGGGGAAATGTATGAGGAGGAAGACGAAATAAAAGTCACATTCCTTAAATTATGTAATGACCAGGGTACTATGTTTAAAGTTAATGAGGACGTGTTATTTTTTTTAGTTCCAGTAGTGGCACTGATACTGATACTGGAAATAGATTCAAATTTATGAGAGGAAACGTGATGGGCATTATAGAAATTTACGGGTTGAACACTGACGAGAAGTACTGTGCAAAGAGATTAGCGATATCACTACCATTATCGGCGTTATCAGTGTTAAGGTGCATCTCCTTTGGAACTGCTCCTTGGTTGGATTTGGACCGAACAAAGTGCCAGAAGTAGTTTGCGTTATCGTTTATAGCATTTTCAGCGTGGGTTATGTAATGGCGATAACAATCCTTAGTAACAGACTTACATTATATGTGTAATAAACAAAAGGTATTATAATCCGTCTCGCTGTTTGATTGCTTGTATCTCTTGTGAGCAATTTTCTTTTAAAATATAAGGTTTTTAAGGTTGTTTGTAAACTAAACCGGAAATCTAGTACTGATTTGAGACTGCTTCAGAGGCACAAACATTTCAAAACAGCTATAGAGTACAGTATAAAAATTATTTAGCATTACATTGATATCATCGTCTAAAATTGATAGCCAATTATAAGTTTGAGAAAAAATTATCAATAAAAATAAAATTTGCTTGTTTCAAGTCATAGTATGAGTACTTTCCACAATCAATTCAAATCCTTTAAACTGAAGAATATGGACAGTTCCAATGCAGGGTGATAGAGATCGCAATTTACTAACCCATCACACTTTACAATTGACTCTAGTTCAAAATTAACAAAACAGAGATCCAGAATGGTATTGTGATCGTTAACCACATCGTTGAACTCGGATAAGCCCAAAAATGAAGTAGTGTCACATAACAAGATTTCACTTCGTGATTTTATGTTACCAGGTAAGAGACCCAGATAATCGACACTAGGAGACCATGTAATATTAGACAGGTTATAATGTCCTACAACCAACACATGCTGAAATGCGTCACACGCACTATTCACTGAGCTTAGGTGATTTTCATAGACAGAGATATCCATTGAAGGCAGGATATATACACAGCCGATGCAGTAAACCGAATTTCCGATTGTCACCGCCACCGCCACGACTTTTAATACTGTTGTTAGGGCCTCTGTCAGTTCTGTAGACAATGTAGTCAGAAACCTAGAAACTCTGCATCATTTATATTAGGATCCAGCCAGGTTTCGGTGAGCGCAATTATACAATATTCTTCAGCCTGGTCAGTACAAAGGAATGTTTTAAGACCTCGGACATTCTGGTAAACGATAGATATATGATCTAACGATGATGCTCTCCTGTCTGTTCGGTTTGGTTCAAAATTTGCCGGAAAGGGCCGTATGGGACGAAACTCCTTGACTGCAGTACCCACTGGTCAAAGATTGGGTTCTAGTAGACCTCTTAGAAGCGTTTCCTTAACTCCAATCTTAAAAGAAGCAACATCATCGTTTTTGTGCAAAACAAAGCATTACGCGTCCGGAATGCAAAGTTGATTTTCGAGATATTCCAGAATTTGCTCTTCTGACGTATTTGGATGACACCTACCAAAAACAGCCATTGACCCTGATTGAGTTTTGCAAGCAACCTATTTAGATATACCATTTCTTTTGTCAATTTGAGTTAAAACCTCTAGTTTTACAACAAAGTTATTTTCATTGACAAAGAAATACTTGTTTTAAAAGACTAAAAATAATATGAACAATAGAACTTCTAGATTTATTGGTCTTTGCCTGAAACATTAACCTTTAGCAATGCCTTGCAGTGATTTATTTGTATGAATCTCATCCCTCACCAAAATTAATAGAAATCTATGCTAATCCACAGGTGGATTTATATTAGACACAATCCATTTTACAAAAGGTTCAAATAGTACTCGGCTTTGAACATGTAACTTTATAATTTCATATCTTTAGTTTTGGCATTTTAATTATCTGGATCTATTTAAAATGAATATAAGTAAATATGTCATATTTTACTTTAAATAATCGCAACAGAACTCTTGGTAGCCACAAGGCATATTTCTGCCAAAGTAACATAGAGAGTCGACCCTTCAGCAGATATTAATTAAAGAGACGTCTTGTGTACTATCAAATGTACTTACAGTTAACAGCATCTGTCTTCCTGAAGGCTCCACTACACTAACAGGGACATATTGTTGCTGGCCTGGTTGACTCAAGATTGACGGTTGAATCTGTAATTGGGGTTGTTGAACGACGGTTACATGTTTAGCAGGAGAGCCACCCATTCCCTGATAGCCTAAAGATGCACAAAAAACAGTACATATAACATCATATAAATATTCTCTGTTCTCTAAGAATTTCTTGCTTATATATAAAGTACGCATCAATTGAAACGATACACCTTAAAAAAACACCA
>JAEQML010083631.1:0-10410 GCA_016904865.1 Pissodes strobi | reverse complement strand
CTGTTTCGGTATTGTTGATAAAACTCCATTTTAGAACCATGTTAGTATCAACAGAAAATGATTAAAACTAAACTTAAAATCTACCTAACTATATTTTATATTAACTGATTGCTTAACCAAGCGGAACCAAAGAACCAATCCTGGTATCTTACTAGTCACGCTCGATCAACTAATACAATGGACTATACCGAGTAGGCCCCCTATCTCTATTTAAAGTATTCCTACATATAATACATACATAACTTCCATACTTTCATATGCGTCTAATAATCTTCTTCGGCAACACTTGATTTTTCTGGTCTACCACACTTTAAACAAGCTATGTGTTCTTTGAATCTAGTTTGTATAGATCTTCTAGTTTGCCCAACATATTTTTGGTTACAATCCATACATCCAATTTCATAAATTCCACTTTTATCCAATATTTCAATTTTGTCCTTTGGACCACCCAATAATTTCTTAATGTTAAACTGAGTTTGGTATACTAATTTTAAACCTACTTTCTTAAAAACATTTTGGAGTCGTCTAGTATACTCAGGATTATATGGTATCGAGACATATTTTTTATTTTCATCTTGATTAACGAAAGAAGTGGAATCACGGATGGTCATTCTAAACACATGCCTATTAATTAGTCTATTTTGAAACCATTAACTTTCGCTATATTCTTAATTGTCGCATTTCATTATTAAATCTTTCTCTGCTGAGAGGAAAAATTAATCATACGGTGTACTAAAAAAAGAAAGCTGGCCATTTTGTGTTGGTCGCAGCGGAAGTCTGCCACTAACCGATATATTCCTAATAAATATATCGGTTAGTGGCAGTATTTTTTCAATAAATATCAAATTCTAGTGTGTTATTATCGTTGCTTATCATTAAAGTATCAAAAAATAGTAATTGGCTATTGTTATCGACTTCATAAGTAAATTTAATGGTGGGGAAACGGTTGTTTAGTTGTGTTAGTAGCCCGACTGTTTCTAAAATATTTACATTTTAAAAAAATTGAATTCTGAAAAAGTAAAATTTTATTCAGATAGTGAAAAATAATAAAAAACAACCAATACATGATTTTTTCCATCCACATATAAAAATTGATTACACTTAATCATATAGAGGTGCTCTACTGGACCACCAAGTCAGGGGAGTATTCCTTTTTGCGTAAAATCGAGATCGTTATTTTATTTTTCACAGCAATTGGGTAATCTGTTATTCATGACATTTGCAAGATTGCGTCATACCTACTTTCAAATGTAAATATTTATAAAATGGTTAATATAGATATGGGGTAATAAATAAGTTCAGAATTGGATGCTGATCCCAGTTTAGGGATGGGTTGCTTTTTAGTAAATTGCTATTCGATAGCTGTTATTTGAGCGAAGCAGCTTTTAACTGCTATCGAACATTATAAAAAGCTGCTTTTTAAATAGCAGTTTATAATGCTCATCAATATTACGATATATGATCGCTATTGATAATACCGTATTATGCTTTTAGCTGCTATGCTGCTAATCGATATTGCTTTTGGACGTGACAATAGCGAGCTGCTACAGTGTACAGTGCGTTGAATGTCGGCATGCCATTTTGGCAGAAGTTGAAAGACCGGCTGTTATCGAAGGCATTTTATGGCATTGACGAATTCTTTAAGCAGGATAGTATTTATATGCTAGGTGTGCCATGTATTACTTAGTATTCTGTTAAGTGTGGTACTTTTGTACTTAGGGTATATGTATTTGTGTTAAGATTCAATTGACTACAAAATTGTGTATGTGTCAAAATTTTAATCATGCTTTGTCAATAAGATTTATTCATTGTAATAATCCTTGGACAATAAAGCACTTTCATTCAAGGCAAGAATTCCGTGAACTTTGCTTTGGCTCGCTATCTGGGATTCCCCTTGTTTGTTCTGTTTTTCTTTGCAGGAATAAGAATGAGATGTACGCCCGAAAGAAAAAGGATGGACGAGTAAATAATGTGTAACTGTTTTTTATGTTTAAAATAATAGATTATTTTGATGACAGCATTATTTGCTTATGGTTTTTATGAGATAATGAATTATATGTAGTAAACACTAATTATTTTGCTTTTATTTGCCAATTCACGATTTAAAAAAGCCAATTAAAAAAAAATTAAATACATTATTATGGCGACAGTAAAGTAGAATTTTGCTAAATAGTCGGTGGCCGGCATTAGGTAAGGTAATTCTGCAATAGAATTCGTTTGCGGTATAGGTCTAGTCCTATTGAGTTCAGAGTTGGAGCAAAAAGGGACAACATTGACAATATTATTTTTATTACGCATGCATTATAATCAACGATTATCGCACGCTGCAGCGTGCTTAAAATGATGTTTATGATGCGCCTACTTTTTTAAATGTTGCTATAGAAACATTTGATCATGTCAAATGTGACAGATTAATATATTCGTCAATAGAGAGATTTTAAGCCCCTTGTTTGAGCATGTCGTTATGGTTATCGTTATTGTGAGCATGCGCAGTACTAAAATGTCATTACCTTGACTTTATTAATGATAACGGTTTCCGTTAATTACGAAGAAATAAGGAAGGTGTTATCGTAATCGTTGTGGTTATTTCATGGGCTGCAATGTCGCCAATGCGCTTAGAAGTTACTAACATTCTTATGAGTTTGGCGAAATTTGATTGATTATTCGATGACTGATGTGAAAACGTATAGAAATTATATTTTTATTAGTTAACTTGGAATATTTATAAGTTATTTTAAGAAACTTAAATACAGTTTTTGCATTTTTAAACACTGTAGGGCATTGTTATTTCTTGGAATAAATAATACTATAATAATAATACATCTAATTTGCTGTAGTATTCTCAGTGCTCCTGCTAATCGACAAATATGTTCTTTTTTAAACCTAAAATAAAGTGTTGCCACATTGTCTGCAAAGTTATTCAAATCGAATTCTGCCTGAACCTGCACCATAGCATCCTCCTGCTGCAGAGGATTGTTTCGAAAGATATCATTCAGGATAATACCTCTGATTAACTTGTGATTGGCTCCATTAGGATCATGTCGTCTTGTTTAAAGTTCTTGGATCATGTCTTCGAATTATGTTTTCTAGAGCTTCTTCCATTCTGTCCAATGAAACTAGATAGCACGGAAATCTAAGATTTGTTTAGTCTGGATGGTGTTACCACAGCTTATGATGTGGTGTTAATATATTCATATTTAGAATCGTAAACTCTTTAGGATTCTTGTATTCATAACACAAATGAAATGTCATCTGTGACATTTATCATTGCCGTTATTTTTAAGAGGATTATTGACGTTCGTTTTAAGGGGTTTGAAATCTCTTTTATGAAAGGCGTCGTAATCGTTATCGGTAATAACGTTAACCATAACACAGCCCAAAAATGCTGTTATTTTTAGATGGCTTAAAATCTCTCTATTATATCCCTTAAATTTAATATTTAAAACATTTTTGAGATTATGATGCATTCGTAATAAAAAAATAGCGTATGATATACGTGTATAAGAAGCCTTTAAAGCCCTTGCGACTTGCAAAACACTCCGCTGCGCGTCGTGTTTTGAAATATGTCGCGCGTGCTTTAAAGGCCCTCTTATACACTTATATCATAATATACTATTAATTATCAGGTAGAAATGGTAGGATATAAGTAGTATATCCTTTTATTTTATTCGCTTAAAAGGAATCCCCTGCTTTAGCTCTTACGGATGTTGCACTGTTGCCAGTAACAGTGTTTATAAACTGCTATTACAAAGCAGCTATTTGAAAGCTGCTATTTGGTAAAAGCAGCGACTGCTTTAACTGTTATTTGAAAATAGCAGTTTTGCCCATCACTATCCCAGTTAGTTACGTAATACGTTTTTCCCTTGAGTTCTGATAAAAGCACAACAATTAGGTCCGGGAAAAACACCACCCATATGAATCAAAGTTGTTGTAGACAAGCGGTAGGATGTTACATCGCATTAGGGATCTGCTGCTAGAACTTTTAAACAACTGAAACATTTTTCGTAAATTGATTTTGATATGTACCGGCTCTTCCTTCGCAGGTAGTAACTACAAACAAAACCCATTTTGTACTCGATAGTACTCTTTAAAAATATGGTGTTCCTTGGTCTATATTATATGATTTGTAAATGAAAGTTCTTTTTCGGAAGATCGAAAGACCATAAAATTGATACAGGAGCTTGATTTTCAATTAGGTTCATGAAATGCACCACCTGTGACCGGTTTCGAGTCCTAAAGGCTCGTCAGACAGGCTATCGGGTACCTTCCCCGAATACAATCCGAAACACAAGCTCCCACATGAAAAAGTTGTTGTAGACAAGCGGTAGGATGTTACACCGCATTAGGGATCTGCAGGCTATGCTGCTAGAACTTTTCAACATCAGAAAAATGTTTCGTAAATTGATTTTGATACGTATCGGCTCTTCCTTCACAGGTAGTAACCTTTATTAAAAATATGGTGTTTGTTGATGATTTGTAAATGAACGTTTTTTTTTCGGAAGACCATACAATTGATTAGGAGCTTGATTTTCAATTAGGTTAATACAAGGCAACAAACGGCAGAAAGGGAGCAAATAAATAAAATGTTAGCCGATTTCATGGAAAATCTGAATGCTGAGACACAAACAGAACAGGAACGGCTTCAGAAAATTTTTCAAGATCAAGAAGATAAAAGGCAAGCGGATTGGGAAGAAGATAAACGTAAAAGGCAAGCAGAACAGGACCGACCTCAGAAAATTTTGCCAGACCAAGAAGATAAAAGGCAACAGAACAGGATCAGCTTCAGAAATGGATGCTGGATGTAATTCCAGGCGAACAAGGGAAATTACAAAAAATATTGGACGGTCAAAATGAGAAATTTGAAAAAGAAGTAGACAATATAAAAAAAGTAGGAGACGTACAGAAAGAAAAGAAGAATCTACAAGCAGAAGTTACCAGACTAAAAAATCGAGGACTCACCGAAAGGGTATTCGCCACACAAACTTCCAACGTATGACGGTCAAACATCCTGGACAATGTACAAAAGATGATTTGAAGGCGCTGCTGTTGCCAACGGTTGGTATAACGAAGAAATGGCTATATCACTAGTGGTAGCGCTTCGTGGATCTGCCCTGGAACTACTACAGACTATTCCCATCAGCCAACAGAGGAAATATGACATACTTGCAGCTGCCCTGGGGAGACGATTTGGAGACCAACACAGAAGACCACTTTATCAGGCACAAGTAAAGTCTCGACATCAGAAACCTGGTGAAAACCTGCAACAATTTCAGGCAACGTTAGACGTCTCATTCAATTGGCGTACCCGGGAGCAACAGAGGAATTTCAAGAGGAACTTGCTGCCCAATATTTCGTGGATGGTATCAGAGATCCAGAAACTCAGAAAATGTTACGTCTAGCCAAATTTGATAACAGCAGTGAAGCTTTGGGTAGGGCTCTAGAAATCGAGGCGGCCTGTAATATCTCTAAGCCAAAAATCAGGACCGTATCCATCCAGGAAGAAAAGCCGGCAAACAGCTGTAAATTAACTGAGATGGGCGAAATTTTGAAGAAATTAACCGAAGTTCGTCAGGCCACGGGGATATTCCGGGAGCCACTAGAAGATAGGCCACGTAACCGAAATACTTCAAATCAGTGCTATAGATGTGTCAGGACTGGTCATTTCAAAAGAGACTGCCGAGTACAACTACGGTCTACATCTCCATTCAGAGTTGCTAGGACCTAAAAGTCAAATCAGGAAAACTTCAATTAGTCAACATTGCGGGGCGGGTGTTGGCTTAAGAATATAAAGCCCCCAGGATCGTCTCCATAAAAAGTCTAGGAAAAAACGCCGACAGTCTAACTATTAAAGGCCAGATCAACGGAAAAGCCATTACAATTACTGTTGACACTGGTGCGGCGGTATCTTTGGTAAGGTCCCACAGAGTAAATAGAGTAGAAGTCTTACCCATACCGAAGAATTAAGTTTTTTGTACGGTTACCGGCGATACTGCTGAAGTACTTGGAGAAACGCTTTCGTTGGTCGGTTTGGATTCCCTCTGATGACATGACATGCCCGAGAAATTTAACTTTTTGTTGCAAAAGAAAACATTTCTTTGGATTCAGTAAGAGCTGAGCATTCTTGATTCTAGTAAAAACTTCATGCAGGTTTTGTAATTTGTATTACAACAATCAAAGACTGGCCTCGTTTTCGCGACAAACACGAACTGCGGAGCTTCCTTGGATTATGTACTTATTATAGAAGATTTGTCGAAGAACGAGCAAATTAAATCTCTATATTCTAGTCCAATATTAGGATATCCGGAACAAAAGGGTAAATTTGTATTGCACAGACGCAAGCAACACCGGCATCGGAGCGGTTTTATCGCAAGTACAAGCAGAAGAAGGAGTTATCGAATACTACAGTCGAACACTTTCGAAACCTGAACGTAACTACTGTCTAACCCGAAAAGAGCTTTTGGCAATAGTACGGTCTGTTGAGCATTTCCATGAATATATGTATGGACAAGAATTCCTAATAAGGACTGATAATGCAGTACTTAAATGGCTTTTGGATATGAACCGCCAGAAGGACAGGTAGCCAGATGGCTCGAAAAGTTACAACAATATAACTTTAAGGTTAAGCACAGGGTAGGGAGATTGCATAATAACGCAGATGCTTTATCCAGAAGACCATGCGAGGATAATTGTAAGCATTGCCGAAGAATAGATCAACGAGAAGGAATTACTCCCATTAGGCAAATGAAGGTTGAGGTTGATCAGCAGTGGACTACAACAACTAACAACCAAAACCAAGCTGGATAGAGATTTCAACTAAAGGATTTACTTTTAAAACTGTGGGCTCAGTGGGACTCACTTGTAGTGGAAAATGGACTTCTTAAACGAGACTGGGAAAGCGCCGATGGAAAAGTAGTGAACACAGCTAGTGGTACCAAGGAGGAAGATATCGGAAGTTCTGGAAAGAAGTTCATAATGGAAAGTCTGGTGCTCATTTTGGATTGAACAAAACAATTGACGAGATCCGCGACAGATTTTACTGGGTCAACTACTGCCAGGATATGAAATCGTGGTGTCGGCAGTGCTCAAGCTGTGCCGCAAGGCAAGGACCCAAAACAAGATCTAGGGGGAAAATGAAACAGTATATTGTGGCCCTACCGTTTCGCCATTGACGTAGCAACAAGTACATTTTAGTGGCAATTGTCTAATTCAGTAAATGGCCTGAAGTATTTGCGATCCCCAATCAAGAAGCTGTTACCATAGCAGAGGTCCTCGTGAATAACCTATTCAGCAGATTTGGTGTTCCGTTAGAGCTGCACTCAGATCAAGTAGGCAACGTCGAATACAAGGTTTTCCAGAAAGTACTCAACATCCATAAAACACTGACTACAGCCTTATATTCACAATCAGCCGGCATGGTTGAGGGGTTTAACAAGACCATTGAAGAACATTTGTCAAAGGTCATAGAAGAACATCAGAAAGATTGGATCCAAGACATACCACTATTTTTGATGGCATATAGATCAGCAGTCCATGACCCGACAGGACTAACATCAGTCATGATTTTATTTGGAAGAGAACTCCGTTTATCCTGTGACCTATTATTCGGAACGCCAGACAACCAGGATAAGGAAATTCAAGACGACGCGGACTCCCATAAGGAAAAGTTGCTATACATCCATGAATTAGTCAGAGAAAATACGGAGAAAGCCAGTGACCGAATAAAACACAATATGATCGCAAAGCTAATTCTATAGGACTTCAGATGAACGATAAAGTCTGGTTATATAATTCGCAAAGGAGGAAAGGAAGATCTCCCACGCTAACGCCAGTATAGTTCGCCCAGCCGTTGTTGACCCTCGAAACGCATGCAATTGCATGCGTTTCGAGGGTCAACAACGGCTGGGCGAACTATATGGGAAGGGCCCTATACAGTCATCAAAAGAATTAATGACGTAGCATATAGAATTTAACGTAGCCTCAGAAGCAAACTGAGAGTTGTCCACCTCGACAGGCTCAAAGCATAACACGGATATGAAGTAGCTGATCGGGACGATCAGGTTTAAGAGGGAGGCAATTTTACGGCTAGCAAACATCCAAATGTTTTGGGCTACCCTATAGAACTAGCCTTGTCGCGTCTACGTATGAGTCATCGCCGGCCGCGAAGATTCAGGAACTATGGAATTATCTCGATGCCTGGTCGAGAATAATATAGAGAGGCCTCGCTTCGTCCGGAGTAATCACGATAGATTTTAGATTGTACATAAAAGCCAGGCAGAACACGTGTTGAGTTAATCATTGAGCGTTGAATTGAAAAGAGCTATTAGTTGTAAAGTTATAAGAGTAGTTTAGTTTGTTTAATTGTACACAGTGTTAAAGAATAAAGAGAGTATTAGTTTAAAATAGTAAAAGTTGTAATTTTATCAGAACCCACGGGAAAAACGTAAGAATATTTTAATATTATAATGTAAATGCTCAACACAATATCAACATTTGCCATACAATCTACTTAATGACTACATTGTTTACAAAAATAAAAAACTGTTGTGCACCCTAAAATGACACAATTTATAATTTCTCCTTATTTTTCCATAGAAAATATACATTATGTACCATGAGATTATGAATTTTGGTTATAAAGTGTTACTTCTTAATTATTTCCCTATTAATATAACAACATTAAAAATAAATATTAATTCTTATTTCCTAATGATTTACAGCTTATTCTTAATTGATAAGGAGTTACAAGTGTTTTTAAGATTTTAATATACCTATTTATATACTGGGCAATTGCGATAAAAGTATAGAGCTGAACCAGTTCATAAGTATCTGCGATTTGCGTCAAAATAATCCAATATTAAATTACATGGGTAGAAGGTTGGATCTGGTCTTGTCTAATGTTGGCGTATTTTGTACTAATAGTGATGATTTCTTTGTTCAAGAGAATACCTATCATCCATCCCTGAGCTTGTCTGTGCAGCTCAAGGGTATCATCAATATTGGACCTAGGATTCGATGAATTTTTGAATATGACTATGCTAGGGGTAATTTCTTGCATTTGTATAATCTCATTGCACCTATAAATTGGGATGAGCTTATATGTAACAGTGACATAATGAATCTGCAGTTTTTTATGATAAAATGTTTGAATGTATTGAACAAGCCATACCTAAAAGACAGACGTTTACTAGTAATCATGTTGTGTAATTTCCATAAATATTTTTCACAAGACTTAATTAGTAAACTTAAAAGGAAAAATAAGCTGCCTAGAGATGTACGGGATGGCAGGGCTACCATTCAGGTTATAGGCGAGCACAGCTCCCTCAGAAAGTCTATTAAAGTACGAACAAAATGTGAATAAGTAAAATACTATGAGACTGTTGAGAACAATATTAAGAATGATCCGTCTAGGTTTTGGTCATGTGTAAGGTCGAGAGGTAGATCTGAGGTGCAGTTTGATGGCTGTATTCACACGGGTTCTGGAAGCATTGCAAATGCCTTTGCACACAACTTTAAGTCTGTTTACGGTATGTCATCTGATATCACTACACCTAGGTTTCAGGGTACCTTGGAGTTTGCAGAGATAACGGAGGACATTAGTCAGTGTAGCGACTTAAGCCTGAAGAAAAGAAGTTAATGGGCATGTCCGCAGAACAGAGGCAGGAAGAAACAGATGGAGGTAACCCGGCGACACGTGTTTCTGCTTCTTGGCTAAACATCTGATACCACAGATAAGAATATTATTCTAATCCATACCAATACTGGATTGAATAAAAAAAAAAGCAAACAGGCTGCTTTAGCCGCGTATACAAATAACGACACTGTATGTAACGTAGAATGTAAAGCCGTGTATGCATATAACGAGGGGAGCCTGCAATGTAATACGTAATGTAACATATTGGTAAAGTGTGGACAAGATTCGATCTTCGAATGAGCATGTAAGTCGCAGAAAGCTCTTTAGCCATCTACCAGGTGTTGGTTTTACCGACGACTAAAGGATATGCGCTCGTTATATTGGAAAGGCGTTTTCAGATTATTACATGTTGCGAGCTTCGAGCATTCCGGCTCACAATTTGATACAACTGATGCTCGCCCCACGTCTCTTTGCAGGTCGACCATTCTAGCTTGGTCTCTGAGATGCGTCGAAGAAAGAGTGAAAGAGTCACTGTGCTTCCTTGAATGTATAGTCCGTGTAACAATTATTCGTGATGAATTTTCTGTTAAAAAGATTAGTTTTATATATAAAAACGGGTTTAAAGGAGGCGTATTCTATAATTTCAAAATGAAGTATTATTAATGGCAAATAAATCACAACTTCTTTAGTTTCACTATACTAGATATTTAAAATGTATTAAACATGTTTCGGTACATGATAGCTTTATCAAGAATATTGATAAAAGTTGGGTTTAGAAT
>JAEQML010083630.1:0-10410 GCA_016904865.1 Pissodes strobi | reverse complement strand
ACAGTTTCTGGAGAAGTTAGATTCATCTATAAACATTATTTCTTGGTGAAACAAGGGATTATGCATGTTCTTCTCCAGAAGCCAATAACAACAATTAACTCGCAAAGGAAAGTCTCAGGGAAGTAACGCTTGGTCCCGTTTAATATGATACCGGTATAACAGAATTTCCCGAACTATAACGGTCGGGAGAATCAAATTACTTCCAATTTTCTTCAGGATTTTCATGAATAGAATTTAAAACTGCTTCTTTAATTTCTGGAGTTCTCCGGCTTCTCCCATAGGCTGGCTAGAACCAGGCGGGGCACCGATTACCGCTGTACAATTTTAAATGTTCTTCCAAGGCGCATAAGGTCATTAGCGAACAAAGTATGAAACAATACTTCACTGGGAAGGCATTACCTCAAGAATGACTTTTCTGACCGCTGATGTTATCTTGATGTTGGTGTTGCATTGGTTTCTATCTAAATTGAAGTGCTCCTGTGTTGTTTATAATGTATGTTTGCATATTAGGATAATGTTTTTATAATTCATGTGTTCTTGTAGTTTTATAATAAAACATCTAATGTAGTAATTATGTTTCAATTAAATTTTATATAAATAATCTAATTATTTTATGCCATATTCGACTTTCCTCTCTGCTGACCTGTATAAACATGATTTATGTATTTTAATACTCCGAATAAATCTAATTAAGCATTGCTTTCAGATAAACGGAATCGATAATCCTACATTTGTTGCTGGCCCTGACGACTTGCAAAGCAGAAAAATCAGTACTAGTTTAGCAAATAATGAGGTAAGGATTTTAATAGGTAATGAACACTACTTATTCATTCATAACCTATTATAGGATTAATGACTCTATTATTCCCTGTGATATGAAATTATATCTTATACGAAATTATATAATTAATTATCAGATTATATGATTTCCTGTTTTAAATATGTATAACTATTATTTTACTAAAGAGCAAAGGATACGAATAAATAAATTTTGTGGCTTTATTAATATAGGCAAGGAGAAATAAGTTGCCGTAGTCCATAAATTTAGATGGAAGACAGTATCTAAGTTCGAGAAGCTTAGTCTCTTAAGTAAAGCATGTTTTTTTTTAACTGAACTCAACTGAAGTATTGGAAAATTGTTAAACTTATTGTTCTTGCAAATGAAGAAACATATCATTATACACGTAGATATTCAAATAAGGTTTGAAATTTAATTGCTTTTAAAAGCTATTTTATATATTTTTTTGCAATAAGAACGGATGCCCTAAATGTTTTAAATTGTATATTTTTACATGAGATGGTGAAATTTGCATTTGCGTTTTGGTTAAGTTTTAGGCTCGAAAATAAATTACCCTATAGCTATGCTGATTCGTTTTGAAATTGTATATTGTGTAGCTAGGAGGAAAAGCAAAACATTCCTGGACGACTGTGGTAATTGATGGACGAGGTGCAGTCGAGGCCAGCAACACAGGAGTCGAGGAATGTGCTTTTCCTACGAGTTGCACATACTATTTTTTATCTGATCGAAATTAATTAAAATACGTACTTATAAAAATAGGGCCAAATATTACTCTAAATAAAATCGGTGTTTTAAATTTAAACTCAACATAATATCACAGCTTATTCAATACCAGCTAATTATCTCCGCTTGAAATGAGGGATTCGCGCATAGCCTGCCACGCATTTGGCATTTCACGGCTCAGCAGTCAGAGCGTCAGTTGAGGTCGGCACTGTCAAATAATTTCTCGCGATTTACAGGAGCGTATTTTGTAAATTTAGTCGCCATAGTGTGTTCTGTGCATTTGAAGTGGAAATAATGCGTGCATATAGTATAGTCGCTGTACCGTAATAAAGTGCTCAAATAATTTTATTCACAGTTTTTGCACGAATCACGACCTAGTGTCGTTGGGCCCACTGAGATCAAAGAAACCCGACGACAGATGACTAGCTGGAATTGAATAAGCTGTGATAATATCAAGTTTTGAATCGAGCGAGCTTGAGGTTTATTACGTAACTACGGAAACTACAGCTAAATGTTATTTTTGATAGACGTCAGATCTGACAAACAAGACGTTTGAAGAGGACAGAAATGCTACATTCCCGGCCTATGACGGAAGTGTTATATTCACAGACAGATATTTTCTATTCATGTGCAGTTGTTGCATGTTGCTAAGCAACGAATACAATATACTGGAATCATGACTTTTCCGGTGAGAAAACACATCGAAAAGGTGTCGTTTTTCGTCCGACCGGATAAAAATTATCTATTATTGAAATACGCCTTTTTCCTTATTATCATACCATTAGCTAAATTTATGATAGAAATATATATTCCTTCTTCTCCAATAATTTACCATACTGCTGTTGTTACTTATCGTTAAGAAAAGAAACAATGTGCAATATAGTTTTGTGCAAACATTTTTCTATAAAACATTTATATAATGTGATCACAAAAATTGGAATTACATAATAAAGTTTATAAATCGTCCTTTTTTTAATTTTTATAAAAAATTTTTGGACGTCTCTGGCTCTGTTTTTCTACACTCTTGAGTAATTCATTATCTACTGGTTTCCTTGGATTTTCAACGTGAGGAAAAGCCAAGCGAAGCCGGTAATCAAGCAGGTCATTCTATAATTTATATAATATTTTCTCTATCAAATTATCTGTCTTGGAAGTTTTTACTGGCAAGATATAATATAATAAAGCAGATGACTTTCATTACTGTTGTCTTTTTATCCAGCTAACTCTCTACACTTGTTCCAATTAATTGATCGGTAGAATGTATTTATTTTTAATAGCTTTATGCATGGCATCGATTGATGCAAGCATGTTAGAAAGTATAAAATAATGAATATATACTGCAAAATATCCAAATATTTCCATTTGAGTTGTCTCATCCACAAGTTTGCTCGTACCTACTTCTCTAATTTAACCGAGACAGTTTTTTTAAGTTTTTGAGCCAATTCTAAAATATATTCTAATGGAGTTTATTTATGAACACTACCATAGCACAGATAAATAGACCTTTTTTCATCGTTTTGTTCTGTGGTGTTTCTCTTTATTTTGCTTAGTTTGAAAGGTACAAGCTTTTAAGCAATGTAGGAATTTATACTCATTATTAGTAAGATCAAATTTATTCGTTATACTCATCATTATTTTGAATTATCATAAAGTTCGTCTACTTTAGTCTTGAGCTACGAAGAAACGAATTGATATCTTAGAATATTTGGTTTTGACCATTGCAGAAAAAAAAACGGATCGTGAAATTCGCTTTATTCTGCTACAATGCCTCAGAAATCGGTTTTACAACTGCTGTATATCGTCTCGCGTTATTGTGCATTCATACGAAACCATGTCTATTATTTCGAGAAAATAATGGAACAAGCGTTCCCTTCAAATATTGTCCATGTACATGTATGCTGAGAAAAAATTTCAATTTCAATACCGTTACCTCACATAATTATCGACCCGACACCAAAAGTAGTGTCTCCATGAGAGGGAGTGCTGTAATCTCTTCCGAGATGATCCGCTCTCATGGTGAAATAAAAGTTTGCCTTCTTGTAGAACCTTTATATATTTGCTATCCTTGTATATCTTAAAGATACAAACATAAAACATGAAGAGGGCTCTCTCATGATTAAAGAGGAGCTGCTCTCATCAATGAGTGAAGATTTACTCTGATATTAAAGCAAATAACTCGTGTATGTTGACCTTATGATATATCATTTTTCAAACAACCCTGACTTTATCCCCTCCCTTTTAAAATCTGTGTAATAAAACTAACAGCTTTGCATTTATTTCTTCAACTTAAAGTTTAATGTTCTATATGGAAATCATTTGGAATTTTTGTTATAGTGACAGGTTTGAAGAAATAACATAAATAGCAGACAATGGGAAAAATAACTTACAAATGTTGAATGTTGATAATATGAAGCCCACCTGGATTGAATGACAATGTATTACAGTTTCTCGTCGAACTGAAGCAATTGAGATTTTTTGTTGTAGTGACAGGTTTGAAGAAATACACAGAAGATTCCGTTATATTAAAGGAAATAAAAGTAGCAGAGGAAGACTTGGAAGAACTTCAGTTAGAAGTGTAAGAAATGGAGGACTTTGTTTTAGAAATGTATGAAAACTTTCTTATGGTTGTAAGTTGTTTGCGGTTTTATGCACTTGCACTTGGAAATGACACTAAAGCCCAAGCTATTCTATGGTATGAGAACTATATGCAACATGCTGAGTATTGTAAAAAGTTTGTGAACGTGTGTAGCGAGTGCCTAAAAACGAAAGACCAGTGTAAAGTTTTAATTAGAACGTAATATATTAAAATATACGTATGTATTATGAAGTTGAGAAGAAATGTATTTAATAAAACAAGGAAAAATATATTATGTTTTTTAATTCATTCATAAAAAAATTATACATATAAAAGGCATTCGAAAGCACACACATAAATGGTGACTTGGAATAATAAAAACATTTTGGTGTTGAAGATTTAAATTGGTTGGTCATCTAATTCAGTTATGGGTTAGCTGGAATATTTTCTTAGCTAATCTGTTTGTTCGTTTCCTTTAACAAATTGTCCTTCCGCAGTCGATTTTTTTACAATTGATATGTAGTGCAGAGGTGTGTAACCTATATTTAACCCATACAGTGCTGATTTTTTGATTAGCCAGACACTTTGCCTGAGGGCTTCAGAGAGAAAATTTAAAGAAAATGGTTGTTCGAAACATAATGACTAATTTTTTCTTTATCAAAAACTGCCAATTCTTTATGTAGAAACTTATTCTTTTTATCCTTAAAAGCTTGAATATACAAATCAACGATGTAAATATGTTCTATATTGTTGTGGAGGATTCATTTTTTTCTTACAAATGTTAGCCTTTTTTCTCCTGGCCCCAGAGTGTGAACAGCACGAGTGCTAGTTTAGTGACCGGTCGACGTTTCGAGGAATAAATCCGCCCCCTTTCTCTAGAACGAAAATACCTATACCTAAATGAAAATTGTTAGTAAATGCGATTAAAACAGTAAAAAGCTCATGCTATAGTCTTTGTCTTATTTTGAATATGTTGCTTCAGCTTCTGCTCATTTAAATAACACTTGGTTGTCTTTGCTAAAAGCTGAAGTTGATAATGGACACTTAAAAATTAATTAAATTTTTAAACAGCAATTATTGAATTTTTCCTATACACATAATACCAAATTGTAGATATATAGCACCTCAAAAACAATTCAATTATTTACATAATAAAACCTCAATCTCACACTAACTTAACCCATTAGTGCATATGATCCGATAAATCGGATGTCGTATTTATGCAATCCTACTTTCGTATAAGCTTCACCTGGCTTTTGTAACAGGCGTTAGTAACAAGTTTCAGGTGTAAACTTCTTATTTATTTAATTTTTACGGTGTGATAAATACCTAAAAGAAGTTAAAAGTGCACTAAAAGCAACATGGGTCCATAGCTCTATTCAACGAGAGGACAAGGGCAAGTATTTTCCAATTTATTTTAATTTTTTGACAACCTCGACCTCAAAATTAGTGGAATTTGTATGTGTAGTAAACCACCTGACATGATCGAGTAGTAACCTGCTCATAAATTTACAATATTATGTAAATATGTGAGCCTAAAATGGAAATCCGATATATCGGATTGTATGCTTTATTGCCAACTTTTTCCGTATGCGAGCGGTCAAAGATAAATTGACACTTTTTATTTATGTGTCATAGTCTCATAGTGAAATACGTCACACTTCTTAAAGACCTAGTTATATCATAAAACGCCGTCCAGGCTTTTCATGAAATTCCCCAAATTAACTCGACTTTTCCGGAAGTGACGTATTTCACTATTTCACTACAATATAACAATTATATACGTATATGAAGCGACAAGGAAAATGTTTTTGGGTTAGGAAGTGATACTGTATTATCTCTGATAACAACTTCCAGAATACCTCCTAATAAAGGATTTAAATTATTTTTCGACAACTACTTTTCGTACGTTAGCCTATTTCGGCATGTTATTTGACACAACTTGGTTACTGCGCGACTGGCACTATTCGCGACAATAGTGTTGAAAAACGTCCATTGCCGGAAAAATCAAAGATGGAGAAGTTAGGTAGAGGTTCGTATGACTTTAGGTCGGGAAGTGAAAACGAGGTATGTCCAGTGAGATGAAAAATAATAAAGTTGTGACTTGTGCAACAAATTTTGATTCCATTACCGAAGAAAAATGTTACAGATGGTCTAAAGGTTCAAAAGAAAAAATTGCTGTAGTTCAACCTTTACTATTCCAAAAATACAATGGTGGCATGGGCGGCGTTGACAAAATGGACCAGTTGGTAGCCAATTGTAGAACCAGAATATAGCAGCCCATATTTTATTACCTGCTGGATGTTTCAGTAACCAATGCGGCTGTTGATGAAAAGGATATGTCCTATAGAAAAAGACTGTGGTTCTTTGATAAGTTTTGGAAGAAACCTAGCGCAAACTGTCTCCTCAAAACACGCGGCACTCAGTCGATGAAAGGTAAACTAATGCAGAATTTAGTGAACGATGTTCGTTACGATGGTCGCGATCACTGGCCAGACTATGTAAATACTGAAAGACTGTGTAGAAATTGCGGCGGTAAGAGCAAATTTATTTGCTCCAAATGCCAAGGTGGACTGCATCCAACACATTGTTTCAAAAATTATCATTCATTTAAATTTCTTTCTCTAGTCAGTTTGCATACAATCCGATATATCGGATGACCTGTATTTTTTGTTTTTTGCAAGAAAAAATAAATTTTGGATAAATTTCCTTTATGTTGTAATAAAATATGTCAGAATTCATAAAAATAACATTCATTTTAATCTTGCTAAACCTTATGCACTAATCGGTTAATACCAGTAACCAGAAATTAAACGATATAACATTACTATTATCATCTTCTTAAAGCCAGTTCAAAACTAGACAAAGTGCACGAGCTTTGCTACTGTTTTAATTGCATTTACCACCCATTTTAATTTTTAGATTTGTTCGTTCTTGACAACGGTGGCAGATTTGATCCTTGAACGACGTTCCATCAAAACGTGGTTCCCACGTGCGTCGGTCTGTTCTTTGTTTATTGTTAAATTATGTAAACCTTTTCAAAAAATGTTGCGTAAGTTAAATTTTGATGTGACTGTTATCGTTTAATGTAGTTTTGTGCCCCTTCGTGGATATGTCTTTTTGTTCCAACTGACAAGTAACACTGATGATGGCTTCGGTCGAAAGCGCCCTGTTACACTAGTTTAGAGGGCCTTTTGTATTAAAAAAATTTATGCATGGAATACGAAAAGTATTTCATAAACTACTTTTGTTCAAATGTTAAATAAATATAAAAATGCAAAGGTGTGGGGGTGGAAAATATATTATTTAAATTTAACTATAAGAATAGAAAATTAAAGTTCTTTAATAAATTTAGTGAGTGGACTATCAGGGAAAACTTAATCATGTAATATTAAACAATGATGTGCTGAAAAATTTTTAACTAATTATTTGGTTAGTTCAAATTCTACTCTCATTACGACAGGCCCAGCCTGCAAAGATTATTTTTGATGTGAACGATTGATATAAACAACGGGAGCTTTTGATTTAGCATGGTTCGGTCATTTTTTGCATAAGGAGATTGAATTGGGAACACATTTCATACAATACACCAAATTTATTTTTGATTATATCCGAGAGAAGGTAACTTTAATATTCCTTTAGTTTATATCATTAAATTCGCTTTAATTTGCTGTATTCAAATCTTTATTTTCCTGTTGAAATTCCACTATAACATGACGAGGAGTTTCAACACTTGTGGATATCTTAGTGGGCCAATTGTGTCTGGCTTTTTATTAAAAGTTCCAGATATCCAACTAGTTTTTGAGGAATAGCTATTTCGTTTGGATCGGTAGCTACAATGGCATTATTATCAGAGATATCTGTTATCTCGAACAAGTATAAGTTCCTGTTTTACGTTTAATACAACTTTCTTGTAGTCTTCAAAACAACCCAATAATATTGCAAGAGGAATGCAAATATTAAATAAACCGGTTTCTGCATCCACTGATATATTTGCTTTTTTTGGTGAGCATCCAGCGTTTTTTAATTTGTCAGAGTCATTTGTATAATCTAAGAGGTAACCTTTTAGGGAGGATGTTAATCCTACATCCCTTATATAATCTATAGTAACTCCACTGAGCTGATATTTCATTTCTCTATATGTTTATAAAAGAAAGTGCTTTAGAAACTGGACATTAGCGGTAAAGTCTGTCTCTTTGCGGACGATACTAGTTTCACTTGGAGCAACCCGAATATTACGGCGCTACACAGAACTGTATCTAGCGAATTAATCACCATTAAATCACGGTGCGATTCTAATCTCCTATGCCTCAAGGTTTCTGAAACTAAAGTTTTGTCATATAATAATATGTTGCAACCTTTTGTACTTAAAAGCACCTCTATTAATGTCGTCGAATCTATGAAATTCTTGGGGCTTGTTGTGGACAACCATTTAAAGTGGGATTTGCACATCGATGCCTTATCAAATGCTAAATGTAATTACAATATCTTGAAGGCAATGATAACATGAGAAAATCAAAAAAAAAGAAATGTTTGTGTTGTAATTATTAGTTATGATTACCTCTAGTTTTCACATCTTTATCTAACAAAGCCACAAAACTTCAGCTATGTCTCACTTATTATGATAGCTATGATGTTCTTCAGTAGGACAATCATCAATGGTCCCAAATTTCAGCATACAGTAAAAACATTTGCAAATATCAGCAACTAACAAATAATAAAGTCCTGGACGAGCCATAGCTTCGGGCCTTAATTTTCCCTTCCATTTATTAAATATTGAAAACCTTTTTTCAAACCTTCTATATGAAACATTTTCAACTTCTTTATCACAACATTCTACAAATACTTTAATAGTTAACTTGACGCTTAAGAAATATATAGCTTTTCCCTCTCTTTAATATAATCTTACAAATATGAAAAATTCTATGAGGAGGAAGGGAAAAATTGTTTTTGTAATTCGGGATGTTCAACTAGCCGTTGACAAAAATGAATATCAGGGTTATCATACGCAAGTGTATCAAAGCTGTTCGGGATTTTATATCATTTGTCTAAAGTTAAAGCTCATTTATTTACCACTTCAGTAAATATATTTTGCAAACGAGATCGAAAGGTGCAAAATGTTTTTGAATTATTTTCATCAATATTTTTGTAATGAATGTAACCTAACTGATTTTTTATATTAATTATTATCTTTACACCTTTTGCTCTTTCAAATAAGCCACTTTCTGTTTTAATACAATAAGCTTTCGCTCAGTTCCATAAAAACATGTGCCAACCACAGACTTCGTAATTGGCATATTCTTATGACTATTACCGATTTGAAGTATCAAATATACCTATTTACACTTTATACCATCATAAACATTTTCGGATGAAATTTCTAAAATGTTGGAGTCTGTCAGTATACAAGACTTTAAGTTTAGTTTAGTTTAGTTAAGTTCTTGAAGTAAGGTTTTGCAATAAGGTTTTCTGCACCACCTGCTGTAACCTGCACCGATTCAGTAACCAATCTGATATCACTCTTTCTGCCTACATTTTGACATCATTGATTTTCCACTAATACTCTTATGCGCTAATTTCTATGATTTTTAAACTTGTTTTTAGATTCATTTCTTAATTGGTGTTTAAATCAATATATTCTCTTTAGCCATGGTGGTTAATTAAATTTCAGCACTCGATATATATTAACTATGTCTAATCGTCTAATCCATTTTCAAATGCATTGTTTCAATAAAGAATAATGAATAACATATTGTTATGTTTTTCCCATGGGTTCTGAACGAAATTACAACTTTTAGTATTTCAAACTAATAGTCTCTTTATTCTCTACCACTGTATACAATTGAACACACTAAACTACTCTAATAACTTTACAACTAATAGCTCTTTACAATTCAACATTCAATGATTAACTAACTAAAATTCACCTTAGGTCTGCTCCAATATATACAATCTCAAATCTATCACGAACACTCAGGAAGAAGCGAGGCCACTCTATATGATTCTCGAGCAGGACATTGAGATAATTCCAGCGTTCCTGAATCTTCGCGGCCGGCCGGCAATGACTCATACATAGACGCGGGACGCTGCAAGGCCAGTTCTACAGGACAGCACAAAAAACAATCGGATGGTTGTTAGTCGTGATATTGCCTCCTTCTTAAATCTGATCATCCCGATCAGATACTTCATGTCCGTAATATGCTTTCAGCCTGTCGAGGTGGACAACTTTCAGTTTGCTTCTGGGGCTACGCTGAATTCTATACGCTACGTCATTAATTCTTTTGATGACTATATAGGGTCCTTCCCATACTGG
>JAEQML010083627.1:0-10411 GCA_016904865.1 Pissodes strobi | reverse complement strand
CCACCTTTACTTCGGATTGCCCCAAAAAATAGTTCCAAGTGATCTTGGGAAAGTTTATATGTCAATATATACTTTAAAAGTTGTTTTTCTTCAACATATATTTTGTACATGGCTTTTAAACTTTCTATACAAATCAGAAAACCTAAAAATCCTGTTTTTCTAGGGCAATTAAGTACTGATATCTCACCCATAGTAAGGCTGCATATGTAGTCACTCATTCGACTTAAAAATGTAAAAAAGATATTCGATGTTGCTGGTGAGAAAGGCCTTTTATAAAAGTACTTAGCAAATCGATTTCTTGAATTAAAAATATCAAAAAGATCATTAAAGTTTTGGATAAAATTAGCAGTTGATTCCACGTCTTGAAACTCCGAATGTTTTAAATCTTTACCTAAATAAATTAGAGCATCAGCTACACTTTTACTCAGAGTCTGGGCTGCTAATTTTACCTTAATTTTTTCACGAGCCCATTGCAAATGGGGGGTTTTTATTTTTGTGGCAGCTTGCAATCCTTCAATCTGTTGTAAATTAACTAATTTGGTTAAAAATTGCCACTGAATTTGTTTATTTTGATATTTAATATCTTTTAAGGAACCAAAGCAATTCCGAATTAACTTAAGCATATGAAAAATAAAAACCTTCTCATTTGTAATGGGGTGATTAAAATAAGTTTTAAGATCATGTGGGTTGCTGAAATTTGCACCTAGTTTTGCAGCCATTGTGAAATTAGCTGGAGCACCATCAAAGGTAACAGAAGTTACAATCACTCCTGTTTCATGCACAAATTCCAAACATTTTTTCAAAAGTTCCGATTTTATAACCCCACCCAAACCATCTAAAAGAAAATATCCTACAGGGATTTTCCAAGACTGATTTAAAGGGACTAATAAAAAGACCAAAGCTTCTTTTGCTTCAGGAAGCACATCTCCATCCAATTTAGCTCCAATGTCAATATGGCCAGTAAACTTATGTCATGTCCATTCGATTTGTTTACGAATAGACATTTCATCAAAAACCAAATTGCACAGAATTTGCTTTCCATGTGAGGCAGCTTCATCAGACTTCAGTTTAAGAGCAGTAAGCGCCTCGTCTGTGAACCCTGGAGATCCGTCTACTGTCCTGAACCATTTTGATATGGTTGACAAATGAGGCAGTGTCCTATTGAAAGTGTTTCTGACAAAACTGTAAGCCCGTGGTGAGTAAAAGGATAACGTTAAGGCAAAGGAACGAACCACTGGGTCATACTTCTGCTTAGATGGTCCTTTTAACATCCTTTCCAACACCTGTTTCGAAGGTCCAGAAAGAGATGCCTAAAATAAAAAGCAAATGTTTAAATTTTAAGGACAATGCCGTAAAATTAATAATTAAATTTCTGCTCTTACATATATTTATACTTAAACTCGTCTAAAATAAAAATATTTACAATAACAACAAAATTTTAATGATATATATACACGGAAAAAAAGCTATTCTTATTATAAGATTATTAATCTTAAGTCAACGCTAAACTGCATTTCCAATGCCGCAAGGATAGTTATACTTCAATTAAATAAAACGTTATTCTTATTTAGTAAGATTAAGTTAGTACTGATTTAAGAAGAGTAGATACTTGAAACAAGTATTATAGGGGTATGATTGTTTCATGAAGATTGGTATATTTATATTATACCTATATAATGCTTCAATAGATTCTGTGTTATACTTTAAGTAAACATAATACAAGTTCTTCAAAATTTAATATATTCTTAAAATAAGTATAAATTGGATTTAAATCAAAAATAACTATTCTGTCTGTAAACATACGACATGCTTCAATGAAATGCAAAATGTATGTTATTGGGCGGTTTTTCGTGTGAAATAGTTAAACGTGTTTAAAAATGGAAGAATTATTGAACTCCTTCATATCACACTAATCAAACAAACCGGTAATTAAACTTTGTGACATTATTCATGTCATCTTGTTAATATCAATTCAAAACCTAACAAAATCCACGAGCTCTTTAATCTTTTGTTGCATTTACTAACAATCTTCATTTTTAGACTTCTCAATCTTGACCACGGGACAGATATGTTATTCGAATCGTCGAACATTTTCTAGTTCAGATAGGGTTTTCAGCGTCTTTAGGGTCACTAAATTAGCCCTTGTGCCATTTATCCCCTGGGGCCTGAGCCGAAGCGTCCTTAATTGAAAAGGCTACAACTGAGGTGGATAAGTATTTAACAATTCGTCTGACAAACATGAATCCTACTCAAACATAGAGAATATATCTACAACCAAGTATAGGTTCGTACAGTTCAGGTAATATGTTCATTGTCGATTTTAATGAAATCCTCACTATCCTCTAGGTTAGAAATACTAGGTCGTGTGATCTCCTGGTCACTTAGAAGCCTTCATGCCACATACTTCAGACTTGCAGGAACTGACAAATTTCGAACAGATTCGACCCACAAAACCAAGCTCAGCTTGATTATTCCCGTCGGCATTGTACGCGAGCAAAAACGGTAGTTTTCGGTTTCTTATCGGTTTTGTCCAAGCAGACATGTTCGTCGAGCGAAGTCATCCAAAAAACGGCCAGGTTTGTGAGCACCTTTATATTAATCATTGTAGACGCTGTCTGAATACAGAGTAACCCTGTACATGGATTTATTTTTTCTACGTTACAAAAACGCAACTTAGTTTGAATAATTTTTAATGCCAATATCTGCCTTGAAGCCTGGTGTAGCCTTCATTATAATGAGAATGCTTTTAAGCCTTTTCTTTTCGAAAAATAGACTAGGATCATATTTGCTATATTGCTACTCATACCCGAATCCATGGCAAGTTTCATCGCCTCCGTTGCTCTTTTTTATTATAAAGAACTTTTCACTCAACAAAGCTTTCAGGCAAAACTAACGTTTTGGTAATGATATTATATTATTACTTTTATATCAGAGCGAGTAAACGATCTGAAAGAGGAAAAATATATGGTTTGGAACCTTCGGCAAAATGCACTAAAACACAAAAAATGTTTCGGTATTGTGGATAAAACTGTGCCTTTATTCTTAGAAAATTCTTGGGAAGAGATAAACTGCAACACTGGTTAAAGTAGTAAGTAATATTATTTATACTATTGTTGTTTTTTTCCAGTATTAAGTATTTAGTCTTTCCTTATGTTGACAGATTTTATGAATTTTTCTCACGGCAAGTAATGATCTAAAAGAAGACGTTATATTTTTTCAAAATTTTTCGGAATGGTTAGAATAAACTTTAACAATTTTGTTTCAAATAATATCAAATACTTCGCAATTAATCCGTAATTCTATAAGTAAATATGGTTTAAAATCAAATTGTAATTACTATGAGTTATTATAAGTAATTGCCTATATTACACCTTGAATATGGACGAATAATGAATAATTAATTTGCTGTTATGAGGCATTAATTTTATCGGTAGTGCAAAGAAAGAAGTTGACATGACATGACAACTCTCGGGCGTGTTTTAATCTTTATTGGTCTATTAAGAGTCCAGTTTACGTGTAACCGCGATATAATAAAATTGCTTGTTTTGCATACAATTTTGCATTTCATTACGAGTAATAAGACGTATTCTTAGACGTAGATACAGCTTTAGAGTTTTTTTTCTAATAGTGCAACTTTTGATATATCGGGAAGTTAATACGAAATATTACATATCGGGATAAGTATTTACGTTCCGTACTATTAGTTAGATCGATATCATTATTGAAGTACGAATCGCGGCGTTTTGAACTTCATCCATACAATTAAATATTACTAACCAAATTAAGAAGTAATATCATAACATAAATATTTATAAGAAGACATAAAAACATTAAAGTTGTACAGTGTGTAAAAGATCAGTTGATTAAATCGAAAAAGTTTACTATGTTGAATACATAACAAAATTTAATGCGATTTTTGGTTACATGGTTCTAATTTTGGAGGCCTATCAGCCTGAATTCTTTTTGAAACCGCATTTAGACCTGATCTAGTCTTCCGCCAACCAGTAGATGTTGATTGTACGCTTATTATTCGACCAGGTTTCATTTTTCTTGATTTGATCTAAAAATTAAAAATTCAGTCGTTTTTAATGTATCCATAACCGTATTAACTTCATTCATAGAACTTCAACAATTCTCAGAATATTCTCAGAAAGGCGGCTGACGCAGTATCAGTGATTCTGTTAGGGATTCCAGAAGATGAATTTCATTATCTGAGGTAAATTCCATAGACAAGTCTGCGGATAAAACATTTTCATTACCAATTTTTTACAGTTGTCATTGCTTCATTCACTTGGTTCACGATAGGTGAAGGCATCATATCTTTAAACAATTCTGTTTTGAACAGCTAGACCTGCAAAATCTTTTTTCTTCATACGGTAAATGAGGATTTGATTTAAAAGTAATACTTAACTGATTCTCCACAGCGAATAGATGTTTGCAGAACCATGCTGACCATAAGGATAATCGCAAGTTACCATGTCCGCATGTACAGTGAAAATAAAATTATCAGCAAAAGTGATACTGTCACCAATACTTAACAATAAGATTTTTTGTTCTTGGAAAAACTTCGTTATTATGATTTATATATACGACTATAGCCAAGGAAAAAGCAAACATGCTCGCCAAAATGTTTTCATCGCACTCTACCTTAAACGTCCCCCAAGGAAAGGCCCTCCCCACTATTGAAGATCAACACTACCATGGCAGAAGTTAAGTTTCATCACCTTGATAATCGTAAAATCCTCAAAGAACTAGATACGCAAAAGGCATTAGAACCGGACGGAATACCTGCCATCATGTTAAAGAACTGCGCCAACGAACTAACACCCATTCACCCATTTTTTCCAGACTTTTTTCTCTGGCATACCGAAAAAGGATTTAACAATCTTCATGGAAAGTCGCTCGAGTGCCAAAAAGCCAAGAAAGAGACACCCTCAAACTATCGCCCAATTACCTTGCTTCCAATAATCTCCAAAGTCATGGATTGTGTAGTCAATCAGCAACTACTCAAGTACCTCGAGACCAACAGATTAATTAGCGATAACCAATACGGTTTTCGCAAAGAGCGATCGACAAGAGATATATTGGCCTATGTTACTCATATATGGAGAAGGGCAATTGAGAAATGCAGAGAATCTCGAGCGATTGTTTTGTGTATTTCAAAGTCATTCGACAGACATGATTGCTCAACAAACTGCGGTTCTTAGGACTGACATCCTCTCGCTGCAGCTTGCCAGTTTCGTTAAGAACCGATCTTTGCACGTTGCAGTTGATGGACACATCTCAGACATATTCACCATTAACGCGGGCGTTCGTCAGGGCGCAATACTTTCACCAACTCTTTCCTCATCTTAATTAATGACCTGCTGACCGAAACCAATAATACTGTTTACAGTTTTGCAGATGACAATAACCTCGTCTCCCAATTTAGACCGGAAAAACCTTTACCAGCAACTGAGACATATCACCCCAGACAGGACTAGATTACAGCAATTAATCAGGATCTGGAGAAAGTTCGAACTTGGGGTAACAGAAATTTAGTCCAGTTCAATGCAGCAAAAAAACAAGCGGCCACGTTTACCAGAAGGCCAACACGGCAAGCCCTGACATCATTATGGCAGGATCTACTATTCCTTTATCCTCATCAATCAGACCACTGGGTGTCTCGGTTAACAGCAATATGTCTTGGTATGACCACGTTGCTAACATCGCAAAATCAGCCTCGCAGAAGCTTGGTGCGCTATTTCGCAACAAAAGACTGTATACACCGCAGCAGCTGCTCTTGCTCTACAAAGAGCAAATAAGACGATGCTTAGAATATTGCTCACACATCTGGGATGCCGCACCGAAGCAAACCCTAAAGCTGCTCCATTCAGAAGAGAACTGTGCGTCTCGTCGGCGATCCGGAGTTGACCCGGGATCTGGATAGTTTGTAACACCGCAGACATGTGGCCGAGATATCCCTGTCTTACAGATATTTTCACGGCAGATCTTCCCAGGATTTGCCCCCCCCCCCCGCATCCCGCACCCAACCCTTTTATACTAAAATTTGTTGAATGTTTACTGAATGTTTGTAAAACATGTTTAGATAGATAATGAGATAGATAATAAGCATACGAATTATCTTTCGAGATCAAGTATTAAGTTCAAACTTTAGACTGAGTATTATTTTTGAAATTGAATCATTAGTTTGCTATATGTAAAAGATAATGACAATGCCGTCTAACTCGTGTATTTTAAGAAATATACTTCTTATGCGATATTTAGCCGTAACTTCTTTAATTTAATTGTACTAAAAAAAATATATTTTAACCATTTCTTTCATCAGATCACTTTTGCCATTAAATTGTGAATTTAAAATCCCGTCACTAGACACGATCACGCCATGCGCCAGTTGTATGCATTACGCCGTCATTATAATTTTTATAAGATTTTCATAACAGTATATTGCAAATTTTCATCCTTTCTTTAGGAAGATACACGAAATCTCTGACTGATTATCATCTAGCGATCCCGCATAAATTAACAGCTGAGGGCGAATTCTCTACATTCCACTTACCCCATTTTCACGACCACAGAATTGAACGTTATAAAGAACGAAAGAAACGCTCGAAGGAACGAAAGCGACATTATGCAAATGACCCAGAGAAGATTGACTATGGTGAGCTAAGGTTTTAAATTTATTTTATAGATAGTTCAAAATAATCATTTGTATGTGTATTTCTGTGGAGGATTAATGTTTGTGAGACAACCTATTTCTCCACTCTTGTTTCATGGAATACTTTTCTACGAGACAGTTTGAGATGACCTGACCCCTGGCTGTAAATTGCACAAGTCCTAATTTAGTTACCCTAAAAACACTGAAAAACCTAAAAACCCAGGTTTTTAGCTTCCTTAGGGTCACAAAATTAGAACTTGTGCAATTTGCACCCTGGAGCCAAGTCCAAGCGGCCTCATATTAAATAGAGTGGAGAAATCTGTAACAATTTGTTTTAAAAATCTATTTTAGAATCTGAAAGCAACAATAATTCATTTTTGTTTGACGTTGCTGTAACAATTCTCGTTTCTAGGCATTAGAAACGAGAATTGTTACAGGAACGTCAAACAAAAATGAATTATTGTTATGCTATTGTTAATTAAAATTTTGTATTGCGTTGTAGCTTTTTGGCGTTACGCTACTGCTCTCACTGGTTAACTTGCGCTGTATTGCTATTTGTGAGGCCGGGTGGTATAAGGGCTCTGTTGCGGTGTATTTCGAGGCACGCCTTTGCTCCGCAGCAAATCTCTTGTATGATATTCACATCACCGTCACTCAGTATCATGAAAATGTCGTGACTGAGCGAATTTAGAGGAACAAAGGGCGCAATGGGATTCCTTGAATCCGGAAGCGCTCCTTTACAATCTTGAAGTGCTTTGCCATCCATCATCCTAGTTATTCATGTATCTACTATCGTCATATTATGTAACCATAATGTTCCACATATTTTAGGATTTAATAGGGATTTGGAGAAAGTAAATCGATTTGCACCACGATAATAATTTAAAGTTGAATGCAGTCAAATCATGTGCTTCTCGGAAGTAACAAGAAGCAGATTGCGATGGTTTCTGCAAACTTTAATATGAACGTAAATAACACAGCGTTACCTGAAGTCACTGAAGCAAAAACTTGGGGATTTACTTTGACACATGAACTAACATTTTAAACACATATTAAAAGCAAACTTACAATTGCTTATATGCTATTCAACTTAACAAGATATTTGTTATCTAGGACCAAATATAATAAGAGATGGCGTCTATGATAGCTCACTGGCTGTAAGGGTTGCGAAGTACATAGGTACAAAGAGTTTTTCTCTTTTAATATGCGACTTAGAACCCATCTAACTCCTTATCTCAATAATTATTCAATATAGTCTCTGGCCAATCAATGTATATATCACATGTTCTCATTCATTTAGAATTCTAAACACTGATCAACCCTTATGTCTGAAATTTTAGTCCATAGGAACATTCCCACGTTACGAGGAATATGAATGAATTTAAAAAAAACCGTAACAGTACTTCCAGAAATCGTTTAGTTTTGAAGCAGTACCAGCGGAATAGTCTTCATAATAATATTAAGGAGTTTTGCCATATAAACTAAATAAGTATGTTAAAATAGTTAATTATCTAACTAGTGCGGAAACTGATACTTTTTCGCACGCGACAACAGTTTACCGGACGACGAGAAGCGGAGTTCGGTATGTAACAATTTAAGTTCCTGATGTTGTTTTGGAAATATTCCAAGTTGCCGGATAGGTCGCGAGTTTATCTTATTGGTAAGTAAGGATTTTCTTGGGCGCCAGAAATTCCTCAATTCTCAAAGAACTGTCAAGTATCACCAATAAAAGCTTAAAAGCTAACTAAAATCACTTGATAGATGTTGAGAACTGTAGAATCTCGTTCTTGCCGGAAATAAAAAATGTTCTTAAAAACAAATTTACAATAATTTTATTTCAATAAATACTATTAAAATAAACAATCCAAATTACAACTTTGTTGAACAGAGTTCCTCTAGAGTTGAAGAATTAAATTGATGTTAGATAAAAAAAAAACAATTAAAATATTAATCTTTGAAATTAGTCAAAACCAAAAAAAATTCTGATCCAGCAGTGATTTTTACGTTTGCAAATAAAATGCTTAGCTAGATTAGACGCTCAACCCTGGTTGGACACACTTCTCTTCACCTCGTTCCCTTTTTCTCCAATTGCCTGTTATTTGTTAGGTCTTTATGGGTAAGGATAACACCAGAGGGCAAAAACGTCTTATAGAGCTGGTACGTCTAATGCTGCAATGGTACACTCGGTTGATGCTTGATTATCAATCCAAGCTCTTTGACCAATTTCCTTGAAAATATGCAAACAGAAAAAACTTGTTTTAGACCAGAATGTTGGTTGATATTAAACAAAAAAATGAACAATAATGAACAGTAATTGAAACAATCTCATCAAAATATTTCAAACTCTTTTACTTAAAAATTAAATCTACGATCAAAAATTACAAGATTTGTAAATGAAGGATTAAACTATGATTAAAAGAAAAAAACAAGATTCGTCAATGAATCTGATAAAACTATGTTCCAAATTACAAGATCATTAATGAATGATTAAACTATGTTTAAAGATACAAGATTCGTCAATGAATCTGATAACACTATGTTCCAAAATACAAGATCATTAATGAATGATTAAACTATGTTTAAAGATACAAGATTCGCCAATGAATCTGATACTCAAGTCTACTTCAATAAAAAATAATGATTAAATTTAATTTAAGCACACTTTTAAATAAGTGCCAAATAAATGAAAAGTCCCCAAAAAAAAGTTTATTTAAAAGAAAGGTTCTAAAAAATAAGCTAAATACTAGTCAAAAATTGATAGAAATATGATTACTTCAGAATTACAAATTAATAAATATGCAAATTCTTCCTAAGTCAAATTTATGCGATAAGAAAACTGTATGTGCTAAGATCACAATACAAAGCTGATCGACATTTCACATTATGTCACCGTTCTCCCATTTCATTCGTCAAAGTGAGCATTACGAGCCACAAGCAAAAATGAATCGAGCAAATTTAGCTACGAGTTTAGCAAGGAGCTAAGTTTACAAAGATGAAAGTTATAAATTTACCGTCGACTGTCGGTAGAGAGAAGAAATAAAAATCTAAGGTGAGTTCTCAAAGAAATTCAATATTATATTTCATAAATTAGAAATAACAAAAGAGACAACTCACCTTAGACTTTCAGAAAATGGGATATCCTATTCTCTCCACTGGCAGTAAACTGAAGGTCTATTGGCTATTGGCTACCCATCCGTTTCTTTCCAAAATTTGGCATAGCCTTTGTTAATAAATTAACGCTTGAAAGTGGTGGATTGGAGCGAGGAATTAGCTAAAAACATAAAAGACAAACAGAACTCGGTTATAAAGTAAGGTTAGTTAAAAATTCTCCTTGCCAACTTCAACTACGCAGTTAAATGTTCCTGTAAAAGTTAACGAAATTTACGATAAATATATTAAAATAGATTGAGTAGAGGGTCCACTAAGATCATTTATTCAACAATACTTTACAAAAAGCCCAAGATGGCCCGGAACAATGATGAATACAATTTCCAAATCTAGATTAGAAATCTATAATAAATTAAAGTATTGTCGTCTAAATCATTGATTGAAAATCCCTCTAGAACCTGAAAATTGTCTTTAAGACACTCCTAAAACAAAGAAATAAGTTTGTTCAGTTAAAAGCGGAATGTGCAAAAAAACCAAATCACATTCGACCAAAAATAAAAATGGCTCTCACCTTGACGACGTGAAATTGGAGACAAAAGTAACGTTCGCCGTTCGATTTTAGAACCGGTCCAAATCGCATTCAAA
>JAEQML010083626.1:0-10411 GCA_016904865.1 Pissodes strobi | reverse complement strand
TGCTGAGCTTACAACCTTTTCAGCTTTCGACGACCTTCGGACCGATCTAACGTGGTATCGTTCCCATTATTTTTTTATTATTTTATTATTGTAGGTCTAGCTTATTAATTTTTTTTTGCCGATTGATATAATATCGTTTTTATTATTTTAATATAAATTGGGCATTGTTGGCCAAGATTTCCGATAGTCTTTATTAATTTTATGAACTCTTTTATCTTCTGGTCGATTGATATAATTATTGTGGCTTTGCTATTAATTGGTATTATTATTATTACTGCATTTATAATTAGTGCAGCTACTAGTTTATGCATTTCGATTTACCTATATGTAATAATTTTAAGTAAACCAAAGTGATAGCGCTTTGAGTTTTTAGGTGTAAGCCTCGGTGTAAGCCATACAGTACCGAGCTTACCAACAGAATTGGTCTCTGTACAAGGCTAATATTGTACCCTTAATACTTAATAGTTTTTTGTGGTACATCCTTTTTTTTAAGTTTTATTGCAAGATTGTTGTTATTAAAAAAAAATCGAGAAGCCAATATATTGAACCGTAAATTAAGGTTGTGTTTTCTTGCTTAGTAGAACGTGCCTAACAACCCCGCATAACACAAGCGGAGCTTTTCCAGTTAAGCTGGCAGAACTGGTGGCGCTAACGACCTCCACACTAGGAGCCGTGATATTGCATACACGACTCTCCGATGTTAGGTTCGCTTTAAATATTAAGAAAATCGTGTTGCACTATCCAGGCGGATTTTCACGTTTTGCACTATGTTATGCTTATCTTTTTTTACATGGCTATAAAAAGAAATACATCTACATTTATTGACAGTTGGTAAATGTCGAATTGTGATGTTTAGAGTTTTACTTGTCTTGATTCTGATGAAAACGTAAAATATATTAGATGAAAATACCCTTCCTTTCGAAAAAAATATTTTTGTAGAGTTGTAGATCGGCCGTTGCTTTTGCAACAAAACTCCCTACCTAAGTGAAACAAGTGAATTTTGATTGCAAAAAGAGAAGACGGTGGTTGTGAAGATGATCAAAGCCTTGCCAAATCTTAACAGTGCTTTGCTGAAGATGGTCGTAGTAGAATAACTTCTATTTATGTGCAATGAACAAGAAGGGAGGCCATCATAAAAACTATAGTTTTATTTATTTGATTGCGTGTCATAAAGATCATTTCTGGTTTTTAAAATAAAGACATTTTTTGAGGTTAGATATGTGTTTTCATAAATCCACTTGAAACTGAAATATTATTATTCTTCTAAAGAAGCATTGAAAAATAGTTAGTCGTCAATAGCGTGTATAGTGCCTTCCACTGTAGCCAATGTATCTCTGCTATAATCGCTAGGTAAAACTCGATTCATATAATCTTGTTAAAGTTTTAACTTCTGTCGTGTAAGGACACAAGTCTGCAGCTTATATGAACACTAAATTATCATAAAATTGTTCCGATCCCTTATTAATTTTTGTCAAATATTAAGAATTAATTTGGTTTTTTAAAAACTTCAGTTGTAGTACCTATTTTTCTTTGAATATATTCTATGTTTTCTTGCGCCACTTCATTGTCCTTTTATAAATGAGAAAAATGTCAATTTAAGCAAATTTGCTCTGAATAATAATCCTGTTTCTCTTTTAGCATTATGAAAAATAAAACTCTTAGCAAAAAAATAAGGCATTTTCGGGAAGAAATATATGTGTTTCTTCTGATGTCTAAAGGCGAAAACGAAAAATGATTAATAAACAAATTTTGATCGCGTACCGGACACACGCTGAGAATGTAATCGCCTTTCGGAAATGAAATTTAAAAATCAATCACATTCATTGATTCTAGAAATTGATCTAATCGGATCGGGCACGAGCTGTTTTCGATTTCGTTCTTGTCATTTTTTATTATTACTGTAATAAAATAACGTCATAACAAAGTTGGGTACAAGTTATTTGAATAATTTATGAGACTCGTTTTTATATTTATCTGCATATAAATGCTACTTTATTTGGTTAGGCAACTTAAGCATAGTCATAACGCGTTTACCGGCCAAGTTTGGATTGTTTATTAGGCATGGCTACTTTTGAGCTCCACTGCAATAATAATTTCATAATTATTGTACATAAACTTCTTGCTTGCGATTGAGTGGATTAATTTGCTTTTGGAATCACTGCAGATTTTTTTTAACAGATCTATAGACGAAGTCAGAATCTTTATTTAAACTATTACTTACATATTGTTATTATTACACATGCATCTGTAAAGCCTGTATATAGCGTAGAACTAAGTAATATATTATAAAAGTATACTAAGATTCAGGGAATGGCTAAAAATAAAGAAAAATCAGGATTTAATACCCTCAGTTAGAAATAAAGCTATAACAGCAAAACAGGATTAAAAGCGGAAAAAACGTGAGAGAAAGCAGTGTAGGAAACAACAAAGCAATAAGTATAATAAAACCATCTTATAAAATTCACCCACGGAATAAGTTGAATCTTTTGTAACGTTCGAAGACAATTTGCTTGCTAGTTGATTATTATCTAACAAAATTTGAAGTCCAAATCGCTATTTAATGGAGTATATACAAATTAAAAATAGTGTGATAGTGAAGATCATATTTCCTTTCAACTTTTGATATGTTCAAGTTAACCCTGGAACATCACACTTATTTTTTGTAACTCAGAATTCATGCACACCTGGGTCTGAAATACCCATTAATTTTTTTAAGGCAAAAATTGACATTTTTAAATGCCTTGCTATTTAATATAATCTTTACTCGAAATAAAACGCATAAAAACTAAAGATTTTTTTTATTATTTCATAACTTTAATGACACATAAAATATTTGTTACTTCATACAAAAATAAAAAATAAAAATAAACACGCTTACTTTGTGTTTATCTGTAAGTTAAATAAAAAAAATATATATATTTCCTAAACATATTAGGGTAAGTGTCCTTTCAACAAATAAATAACATTTCTTGGAACATTTGTTATTCAGTATTCTTAGTCGTATACTTGAATTTACTACATCCTATTTTTGCATTCACAATACAACTTAGCCCTATGCTCCATAAAATATGGCTTACGACAAGCAGAATAAATTGCTGCTTCCACCTTTAGCTCCCTATCTGATAAGGGACATTTATTTTCTAGGCTGGATAAACATGAACAAATGCCACAAACCTCACACTCGGGACTGACGTACTCTAAGGGCGCTTTCACATGAGGATACTGTATGCGAGATTCGCGTATCCGAGATACAGGTTAAACATCAATTCAAATGGACCTATTCACAAGGCGCGAGCGACGCATTCAGTATCGCGATTCCGAATTTCTGCATCCCGGCTACTCAGCCGCCGGACTCTGAAGGCGTATGCCGCATACAAAATTACCATTACGATATATGGACCTGTTCAGACATGGATACTTTTGCAACGGAGAAGATATCATAGACGCAGGATATTTTTCAGTATACATTGAATCGTCATATGTATTATTTACTACGCGCTATAGTGATGAGCCTATGCACGGCTTTGCGACTATTTTAGTACTGATTGAAGAAAAACGTGAATTCGATGCAGCAGTCCAAGTTTTCGACCGCGATTCTGTATCTCGGATACGCGTATCTCGCATACAGAATCCTCGTGTGAAAGAGCTCTTAGACACAATCAATTGCTTACACGGACCTCTTTTTTAAAAGTAATCGGCCACCGACAGGCACTCTACCGCATCTAGCCGTATACTGAATTTACATAAATCGGCGCTAAAAATAAACAAAAGCGTCTAGCTCTCCTACTAACTTTTCGATGTGAAAGCCGTGGAGATGCGTAATGGTCGAATGATTCGGAATTATCCATATCTTTACAGCCTAGCTAAATGCTTCCAACGCTAACGCCTCGGTGGTGTAGTAGTTAGACGTTCTGCTTCTTATTTGTGCTACGCGGGTTCGATTTCCGCCGGTCGCAACGCATGTTTTGTTTACTTTTGCATCTTATTAATTTATTTTTTTCTTAATTATGGGTTAGTTTTGGTTAGTTCTTTTTGGTTGCGCCCCCGTAACGAGCAAAGCGAGCGGGGGGCCATGCAAAGCCATGATAATTACTACTATTGTTTCAACATTACACATGTAAGGCTTTCACATCGAAAATTTAGTAGGAGCGCTAGATGCTTGTGCCATATCTGTCGCGCATGCGGGCTTAGATAAAGTTGCGCGCTGAGTATCTGTGACCCAACTGTGCAGTTCCAGGGTTAATGCCTCTTCTCTTAACATATACTATACAAGCTATGCATGGAACCAAACAGATAATTACTTTACCAATTCCTTCCCATCCTCTAAGTATCCCTGCCTCTAGAAGTAGCTGTTATATTAGTTTTTCTCAAATAAGAGGAAGTTGGCACTGCCATCACACACCAAGATTGACGCTTGATGAATCATTTTGGAGATATACTAGCCTAAAACGATTCGTGATATTAAATGAAAGCAGGCAGCGGAATTTAATATTTGATAAGGCCTTTGCGAGATTAGACAATCAAAATGTATGTATTTATCGTCATTGCATTAACACTGGCCACCACATATTAATGACAAAAATGAGAAGGCTCCTGAACATCATTGAGTAATACCAAATTATATAGGGTTGATACCTAATGAGTGACTTTTGGAGACTACAAACGATTTGAGAGAGAATGTCAAAGCACCTTAAGCACGTTACGTGGAAAAGTTGTAAAACTGCAATCTGGTTGAAAGTAAATCTGGAGAAACATATGCTCTGTATTTTTGTAGTGGATCCATCTTTTTGTACCAAATGATTACCATTTACGCAACCTGAATCTTAGATGGATGGTATAGGGTAGGCCATCTTCTGTCCAGATCTAAGTGTGTGTATAAATAGACACAAGTGCCACTTAAGTGACCCTTTCCAAGGTGAAAAACCCAACCAAAACGGTAATTGCTCTCAGAAAAAAGTGTACTGATCATTGTCAGTTGTAATATTTTTAGAAGAATTTCGTTGTCTGACAGTTGATTTTTATCAATTTGTATTATGATAGTTGACCAGTATCATAATACAAATTGATAAAAATCAACTGTCAGACAACGAAATTCTTCTAAAAATATTACAACTGACAATGATCAGTACACTTTTTTCTGAGAGCAATTACCGTTTTGGTTGGGTTTTTCACCTTGGAAAGGGTCACTTAAGTGGCACTTGTGTCGTAAAAGTTCCATATGCGGTCAAACACCAATTGGTCAAAAATTAATAAAGTATAAAATTTTATGGAATAGAATAAAATATTTTAAGACCATATTCACTTTCAGAAAGAGAAAAACAGCTATAGTTAGTCCGCAGACACAATTTTTCTTTTACAAACGAGAAGCGTACCTGTATCCCAAAGTTTATTGAAATGAAATAAATAAATAAATAATAAAATTCTTACTTTCATCCATACACATATATGAGGCCATAATATTTATATAAAAAATAAACATCTGTTTAAATAATTTAATAGACATCGTAATCGCGGCACTCTATACAAATATATTCTTAAGAAAATAAAATGCAATTTTATATAATATATTTAGATGAATGTCGGTTTATCAATGATTAAAACATACATTAAAATACTAAATGAATTGAGGAACTTGAATACCAACACATTTAAAACTAAAAAATATGTTAGAAAAATGCTAGTTAAAAGAGCCTACTATATTTTTGGAGTAGAATTTTTGTAAATTTTAGAACCTCCTCCGGAATCTTAGTTTCAATGTGCACTTGCCATTTTTATTGGAATTTAAATTAGTAATCTAACCTAGAGAATCGAAATAGGTATGCTCAAGTTGTTCGAAGGCCATGTTGTCATGACAAAATGTATAATGACGTCATGTAGGTTGTTTAAGATTTAGCCAATATCTCCAAAAACACAAAAAAAGCAAGATAAGTGTAAAAGCACCAAAGGAACTCGTAAATATTAGTTATACATATCTTATTAACGCGGCCATACATATTATAGTGTTGCATGAATTTTAGATGCAGAGGGAGGGGGTAGACTGCTTCAATATTCACCTTATAGCAGCCTTCTTTTGCATTTCAAGCTGCTTAATGATACAATTTTGGATCTTTCAAAAATATTTCATCTTATGCTTTCTAAATAGTTTTGTACGGTCCTCCAATATCCTGCGCTGTTCTAATATTCAGCTTATACGTTATAAATTGTAGATCTCTATGTTTATCGTCAAATAGTATTTTGTCGTTATTTTGCCGTTTTTCTATGTTCTCCACCGCTATTGCCCTCATTTGTAATGCTTTTTCTCTGATTTGTAGTATATCTGTCTCCCTTTCTGCGTCTATTAAAACTGCCTCTGAGGATAACGTAGGCTCCCTTGCAAAAATTAACATAAATGGGCTGAATTGAGTTGTGCTTTGTACCGCTGTGTTGTATACGAATGTGATAAATGGGATGTAACTACACCAATCAGTTGTTGTGTTACAATATATTGAAAGCATGTCGGCGATTGTTTTGTTTAGTCGCTCCGTAAGGCCATTACAGCATGGATGGTAGGCTGTAGTATATTGGCTCTGTGCTCCCATAATTCTCTCTAATTCTTGCACCATTTCTGACTGAAACGTTTTCCCTCTGTCACTAAGTATTGTTCTAGGGACACCATGTATAAGAAATACTTTTTCTAATAAGAGTTTAGCAACTGGACCCGCCTTGCCACTCGGTAGGGCAGCTGTAATAGCGTATCTAGATGCATAATCTGTGGTCACCACAATCATAGTTTTTCCCTGTGTACTTCGCCTAAATGGTCCTAGTAGGTCGATCCCAATTTTATCCATAATATTTCCTACTTTTATGGGTTGTAATAAACCTGGTGTTTTCCTATAAGGTTGTCCTTTTCTTGCTTGGCATTGGGGGCATCCTTGAATGTATTTTTCTATGTCTTTGCTCATTCCCGTCCAAAAAAATCTGTTTTTAATTTTCCCTAGCATTTTGTAAATTCCCAAATGACCGCCTGTAGGTGTTGCGTGTATCTGCCACATTATTTCTTTCCTCATGGATTTTGGAATGACTAAAACATTCTCCAATCCTTTATTAGTGTTGTTTACTTTATACAGAGTGTCATTTTGGAGTCTAAAATTTTTTGCCCTTCGTCTTGTCCCTATAGGTATGTCTGTGTTATTTGGGACTATAACTGCTAGTTTTAACTCTTTTAATTCTGGTTCCTTGTCCTGTAGGCTGGCTATCTCAGTGTTTCTTAATGCGAATGTTGGTAGTTCATCTTTTTCGTCTGGGTCATGTATCTCTGAAGGCAAAACCGGATTTCTGGACATGCAATCTGCATCTTGGTGTGCTATTCCCCTTTTGTACTCTACAGAATAGTCGAACTCCGCGAGTTTTAATGCCCATCTTCCTAGGCGCCTGTTACCTTCTTTGAGCTTCTCCATCCAGCAAAGAGCGTGGTGATCTGATACGATCTTTACTGGTTTACCATATATTAAGTGTCTTAGGTAACTCAGAGCCCATACAGCGCCTAACAATTCTAGTTCGGTTATAGTATTGTTTTTTTTTCGCTTTTTGATAAACTCCTACTTATATACGCTATTGGGTGTGCAATTTTGTTGTCGTCTTCTTGTAGTAGTACCGCTCCAATGCCGCAGGTCGCTGCATCTGTATGTAGTGTGGTGCCTTTATTTGGGTTGAAGTGTTGTAGAACTGGTGCTGTCGTTAATTTATGTTTTAATATGTTAAATGCCTCCTCCTGTTCGGCTCCCCATTTAAATGTCTGATTCTTTCTTGTCATGTCATGTAGCGGTCTTGCCACCATCGCAAAGTTGTGTACGAATTTTCTGTAAAAGTTGCAGAGTCCCAAAAAACTTTGGACGTCTTTCACTTTTTTAGGCTTTGGGAAATTATCTATGCATACTAATTTACCCACATCTGGAAGTAACCCTTTCTCACAGACTTTAAATCCCAATATTTTTATTTCTTGTTTGAGATACTCGCATTTGCTTGGTTTGAGAGTTAAATTTGCTTGGCGTAATCTGTCGAAGACTTTTCTCAGCTTTAGTAAATGTTTCTCGAATGTTTTTGAAAAGATTATTATGTCGTCCAGGTATATTAAAATTTCTTTCCATTTCATGTCGCTAAATACCCGGTCTGCTAATTCCTGGAAAGTTGCTGTAGCGTTGCATAATCCAAAACTTAGAACATCAAATTCGTATGATCCATGTCCTTGTGCTACGAATGCGGTGTATTGCTTTGAGTCTTCCTTTATGGGTACCTGCCAATAACCAGAGAACATATCTAGTGTGCTAAACCACGTAGAATCGCCTAGATAACTTAGTATGTCGTCTATTTGTGGTAGGGGCCAAGTGGACTTTTTTGTTACTGAATTAAGCTTCCTGTATTGGACACAGAATCTGATGCTGCCATCTTTCTTTTTAACTAGTACTACTGGGCTTGCCCAAGGCGAGTGGCACGTCTTCTTTTTGTTTTTCCTCTAATATTGCTATGGTTGTGCCCTTGTAGATTTTTGCTGAATAATTAGCTTTTGCGCGTATGGGTATAAATAATTTGGCTCCATTCGTGTAAATGTTTGATTCTATTGATAACTGTTTTGTAGCCAGCCAATCTAAGTTATATTTGCAGTCAAAAATATTGGAATGGCCGTCTTTCTCTATGTAATCTGGGGTCTCTAGCTCTAGTGTTTTTATTTCCCCCTTTTTAAAGGTATAATTATTGCTAGCTCTAATTTTGTAAATGCTAGGTATTTCCTCAATCATTATGTTTGTGAATGGCCCTGACCTTGGTTTTTCCGATCTACATATTATTATATCTATTTTTGCTTTGTTAAAGATGTGGTATAACATTTTTTTAAATTTATTTCAGTATTGTAAGTCTATGCCCCAACCTTTCCTTGGTATAGCTATCGTGTTATATGCCTTTTGTTTTGCAATGTCTCTAAGTTTCGTTAGGCATTCGAATATTGTCTGGAACGTAGGCTTATCTCTCATTTTTTCTCTGATATGTAGATAATAAGCAGTTTTATGTTTGTTTGTTACATATGACACTGTCCCTATTTGTCTCTTTGTTGTCCACTTGGTGTTTGGGAATTCTTGTTTTAGAAGTTTGTTCTGATCGCGTCTTGATTTATAGTTCCCTGTTACTCCCCATGCTGTTGGAGTTTCATTAGTCAGGTCCCGTATATCTTGTCCTTTTTCTATTATACGTCTCTTTATCATGTTTAGCTGTATACTGTGATGGTTCTGTTCAAAATTTTTAAATTCCTCGTTCTCTTGTTTTCCAATTTTTTCTCCTTGTATTGTTGTTAGCCCTGGTGCTGCTTTGCTCATTGACTCGTATTTTAATGGAATTTTATGTTTATTCTGTAATATCAATTCCTTATTTTGAATATCAATGATGGCTTTGTTTTGTTCTAAAAATTCCATGCCCAGAATTATAGGGTAAGGAGTTAATTTGGATTTTATTTGTAAGGAGACTTTTACTTCGCTCAGTACCGGTATGCGGTGTCCCCCTGCTCCAATTAACATCGTGTTGCTGTTTTTATGAATGAGGCCTGCTGTCCAATCTTTTTGGATTACGTTATTTTGAGACATAACAGCTGATATTTGCTTTTTGTTTAGTGTACAGGGTGTCCCATTTTCGATGATATTACGGGGTATCCCACTTACGAGTAAAGATAGAGAGTTGCGGTTTTCGCAATACTGTGCTACTTTTTTGTAAAAAAAGCGATGGTATAAACAAATTTTTCATAGCCCGCTTCTTTTCTGAGATACAGGGCGAAATTGAAAATAATGCATTTTGGGACCCCCCTCGTATCTCCGTTATCCTTTAACATATCGCAAAGCTAAAAACTAGCTCTTATATACTTTTTTACGTTGAACCCAGTGGCGTAGTCAGATTTTTGCTGTGAGCTGTCAATTTTTAGCTATAAATCAAACTTATATTTTTTTAAATGGAACACCCTGTATATTTTTCTTTCGTTTGAATGGACATTTTATAAGCTTTTCAAAAATATATAATACATGATGTGTGTTTTAAATAAGAAGCCTAAAATTCATAATTTCACAAAATGTATATCTATACGAAACTCTTGATGAGTATAGTATAAGCATTGTCTTTTAAACAACGGTATTAGTATTAGCAGACAGAGACTATTAAGAACAATGGAATGGTAATTTTTTTATTGGCAAGACCTGTCAGTGGCAAAATTTATATTTTCTGTGTAATATTGTATTTTTTACGATGGTTAAAAACGAAAATTATGAATATTTTGAAAAATATGACATGTTAGTCTGCTTTATACAGAGCAATGAAAACACCTGTAAAGCTTCTCAACTATTATTCAATATGTTTGTTTGAATATTTATTTACCTTTTGACTTATTTCGGTTTATATT
>JAEQML010083625.1:0-10411 GCA_016904865.1 Pissodes strobi | reverse complement strand
TGAAAAAAAAGTTTTCAAGGGAATAGAAACAGCAAATAAGAAAAAATTTAAAAAACGGGTAAGACATATCAAGTTCTGATGTAGCTTTGCCCTACAGTCTTTGCAAAGATAATGATTTGTCTGACTTTTCAGATGAGTTTTTGAGACTAATATTTTCGAACGAAGAGAACGACGCTATTTTCATCTTGAATAATGATGTAATTGACTGTAACGATGATGTAATGCTTCACTTCATTGGTAGAGCAAAATTTCATCCTGAAGATGACCTTTAAGTGAATGAATGATCGATCTAGGGGGTTCAATTGTGCTTGCGTTGATGTAATTCTCACTCAGAGTACTTCATCCAGCTTCAGTGCTTTTATAAAGGTAAGTAGTCTGAATGGTTCTACGGATGGAAGTCCCTCCTATTCGACGATGCTGCACCCGAAGCAGGTCATTTGCCTGAAGGTGTTCCGGGGTTTCCTCCCCCTTCTCACAGAGCCGGCAAGTGTTCTCGTTTTCAATTGTATTCTCTCCAAGTGCTTTCTCAACCGGCCAGTGAGGATTCGGATATTATTCTTACTCAGTGTTATAAGGTGTTTTGATCTTCCTGGCCCTAGAATCATCTTTGATTGCCTTAATCCTGGAAGGCGTTCCCATAGACTGATCCATTTGGCTCGCTCTTATTTCCTGAACTCTTCCTTGTAGGTGTGCGTCCCTATGCCTCAGAGAGGTTCCGGTCCTAAAACCGGAGTTTGTGCTCCTACTTTTGCCAAGATGACCTTTACTAGCTCGTAATGTTTTCGCGGAAGCATAAAGATGTACCAGACATCCCGAATGTTTCCAAAAAAGACGTAGTATCAAAATTGCTTAAACCGGGGGACACTCCAGACACTTCAAAAATTGCCTCGATTTTCAAATTTAATCTTAAGTTTAGTGGTTTCAACGTTCAATGAATTAAAGTATATTCATATATCCTTGGTTAAATAAATGCGTTTTGCAATATCTATATTTAGTTCGAATCTACCCCATTATCTGTCTGAAGGCATCCCACTATGGGGAAGTTTAGTGACAGAAACCAATTTTAAAATGCAAGTCCAAATGTTGGTGAAAGACCAAGATATTTTATCTGAATTGTTGAAGATTATAAGAACGTGTCCGAACCTGCCCCACTCTACCATACATAAGAATATTTACTAATGGCTGGTTTCAAGACTGGCAGATGTACTTTAGATAAATTAATACTCCATGCACGTGTCCTCTTCAAAATACCTATTATCAATCACCTTCATACATGCTCGTGATCCAGATTGCATATTTATTCTGATTTTTAAAAATAGCACGTCTTTGAAAGCACATTATAAAAAATAACCCTTACTAACCGAAACTATCGATGCAGCATTTAAGTTAGGCAGTTTAAAACCCAATCCAGCTTTAAAGTAATTAATGCAATCGTAAATATTTAATGAACTTCAAAAAAGTAATTATTTAAGTTTTAATTAAACCTGAAATGGAAAATAAGTTCGACCCTCATCCTTCCGTTTAGGACCATTGTCAAAGACTTTCCTTAACAATATCCCAACCCTTCATTTATCCTTCTCGGATTTTATCAGAATTTGTCATGTCGATGCAACTTGGAAGTCCATCAGTGCCAGTTTGACAGAGTGAAAATAATTACCATTGGGAATTGGACTTACTGAGGAGTCTAATAAAATGTAGTGTTGGGCGGCCTTGTATAGTTATAAAGTGGATTTGAACAGTGATGGATGAAATAAACCGATCCGATATCACATTGATAACCTCAATTTGGTTCATTAACAAATACAAGGGTCCCATGGGATTAAAAAATCCAGTTCTCTTATTTAGTTGTAATCATATCTGGTGATGCTGATGACGCTAAAAGTATCAGCAAAAAGGGCGTCCAGTGCCAAGACGATATTTTAAAAATATGATTTAATGCCGTGATTTATTATTAAGTGCAGGTTAAAGATTCAAAATTCTCGTCTATCATCATTTCTAAGGCTCTGAAATAATTGAGGCTGATCTTGGTATTGGTTGATGGCAAGACTAAGATCAAGTCACTGAAAGGTGACTGACCCCAAAAATGTTCTAAATAAAACTTTTTATCTACGACGAGTGTTCGCGCGCCTGCACGAACCTTATCATCAAGTTATCAATTCATCGAATCGCTCTGAAATAAATTATATTCAAATTCAAAAGAAAACTGGTGCGAAATTGCAGCAATTACCCTTAAATGGCAATTCTCCCATCTGCCCTTTATGTATCTATCAGGCGTTTAAAATCGAATCATTTGAACGGAAACATTTTATGTATAGCGATCACGTGTTTAGTTTATTGCTTCAATTTAAACGTTTACAACTAAAATTTAACCGGGAAATAAAGCAATGAAATCTTCGTGAAATTCGAGCCAATCCTATAGGCAATACGTCTGCCCGATTTGATTTGATTTATTCGTTCATTTTCATTTGTCGAATAACATACTTGGCGCTATTTGAGAATAGCTATGATAGATGAAAATTCAAGTTAAAGCAACTTACTTTTGATTATTCCTATAAGTCCTATGGGAATATTTTATGGGCAGCCACGACTCGTCTCGCTTCGCTTATATCTTAATATTAGCTAAATACAAATCCAAGATAATAATTTATGGTATAATTATTTGCTGAATTATGTGAATGTCATATCAGTCATATTTTAATTATGCATATGGTACGCAATTACTTTTTGGTGATGCTTTTATGCGTGTTGCCAGACCTCAGCCTATATTGTGTTGGGTATGCCGATGATATTATCATCACAGCAAGAGGAAAGTTTGAGGGTACACTATGTGGACTCATTCAAGCTGGACTCAAAGCAACGGAAGAATGGTGCAAAACAGTGAGGCTGGAAATAAACCCATCGAAAACAACCATAGTACCCTTCCCTAGGAAGAGAGAACTTCCTGGAATGAAAGTTATCCGAATAGACGGGACCAACATTACACCGGCATCGGAAGTCAGATATCTAGGCATAACGCTGGACTGTAAGCTCAAATAGCATTAACACATTGAAGGAGTTGTAACTAAGGCTACGTGGGCCCTCATGGTGTGCCGAAGCCTTGCAGGAAAAACTGGGGATGCAAACCATAAATCCTGCGATGGATGTACGCAATGATAGTAAGACCCACCCTGCTTTAAGTGTCGATCGTCTGGTTCAAGGAAATGGAACGCCTGGCGTACATAAGCATAACAGGCACAATGAAAACTTGTCCGACAGCAGCAATCGAGGCAATTGTGGGCCTCACACCTCTACACATTGTTGTAGAAGGAGGAGCTAGACAAGAATCACAAGAGCAAGAACCGGCGAAGGAGGATGGCTTAGAAAGAGTGAGTTAACATCCCTGATAAAGCATATACCCCTCCTTGGACTCCCCAGGGACGATATAGTCAAAAGACACAATTTTGAAAAATACTTCACGGTCGTGATAAGAAGAAGAGAAGAATAGAAAAAGGACACCACTTGCAGTCTCTCATCGCTGCAAAGTGCCATAAAATGGTATACAGACGGGGCAAGAACTGAACAGGGGTCCGGAGCCGGAGTATTTGGGCCAGAAGTTAAAGTCTTCGAAGCAAGTCAAAACACCCGGACATATTCCAGGCGAAAATTAACGCCATAGGAAGATGTGCGCAGTTCAACCTCGACCAAAACTATAGGAAGAAAGAGATTGTCACCTTGTCTGACAGTCAAGCAGCCATCAAAGCGCTAAGTTCAACATCAATCAGCTCCAGAATGGTATGGGAATAGATAGGTTAAATAAACTAGGCAATAATAACAAATGATCCCTTCAATGGATACCTGGACAGGCTGGGATAAAAGGCAACGAAATAGCAAACCAATTGGCAAAAGAAGGAGCACAAACTCCGCTTTTAGGACCGGAACCTTTCTGTGGTATAAAGACATACATCTACAAGGAAGAATTCAGGAAAGAAGAGCGAACCAAATGGATCAGTCTATGGGAACGCCTTCCAGGGTTAAGGCAATCAAAGATGTTTCAAGGCCTCCCTCACCCAGGGAGATCAAAATGCCTTATAACACTGCGTAAGAACAATCTCCGCATCCTCACCGGCTTTCTTACGGGCCAATGCCGGGTGAGAAGGCACTTCGAGAGAATAAAAATTGAAAACGAGAACAATCGTCGGGTCTGTGAGGAGGGGGAAGAAACCCCGGAATACCTTCTCATGGAGTGCGAGGCGGTCGCGAACAGGCGAATAGCCTGCTTCGGGTGCTGCATCGTCAAACAGGAGAAACTTCCATCCATAGAACCATCGAAACTACTTGCGTTTATCAAAGCACTGAAGCTGGATGAGGTACTCTGATTGAGAATCACATCAACGGAAGTACTCTGGATGGGGGACACAAAAGATCTATACAGGTTGCAATGTATTAGAACCCCCCTAGATCATTCATTCATTAATACGTGGTATTCAAAAGGCAAATGATTTTGTGGTTTTGAGAATTCTGAATGGTAAGCCCTTATAAACGATGCTGCCAATTAAACAATATTAGTAAAATAATGTTATGCGAGTTAACTTATTATCAAGTAAAAAATATATATTTTGTTTGTGCAGAGACAATCTCCCTTCAGAAAATTTCTTTCAAAATCAATAAATCTACCGACTAGACTGTGATGATGCATATCCTCTCCACCTGGAATTGTTTATGAAGCTTATACAGTGACTTCCGTCTCTGTCAGTTTAGTGCAAAAGAAGATGAAGTGATGATTTAATATTGCTCAAGGGTTTTTCAGACAAACCGTCAATTTTAAGAAGTAAATAGGGCAGATCAGAGTTTAAAAGTAAAGCGGATTATAATAGAAGTTAGCGACGATTTTCTAGGAGCTCTAAGACACTCCTCAAAAATATTAAGGGAATATTCCCTTGTATGCGTGAATAATTGTTGGCATGGTAACAATAGAAAACTGTGGGAAAATCAGTTTTTAATATTAGCAAAATCAAAATGCGGATTCTTAGATAGTCCAAAGTGGTTCCTATTGTTGTCTTTGATCGGTAGTAGGGTAAAAAATTTGGCTAGTCGCAAGAATTCTCAACAGTTTCAACAACGGACCAAGCATGGCCGTAAAGGAAAAGCACTCAAATTCAGGATCGATTTTAAGTCCTTAGTTCCTTCGGTAATCATATTTCAACAGCAGGAGATCATCAATCGCTCTCAAAATGACTCACAGAGTAGACATTTCCTACCAAATGGTTAGAACCCGACCAAGAGAGGTAGACCTGAAATCTAGAAGAAGTGCGCAAATCACGACTTTGTCACGGCATCACAAAATAGGTCGTTTTAATTCTGCTGGTGAGCATATTTCTATTGGCAACATCAGCAATAAAGGCCATTACACTTCAGCGACGACCCAAGGTTCCATCTTATATGTAGTCGTAGTCTAGTACATATTTATAGGCAATCAAATGAAGGCTATACTGCTGAGATAGTACGAGACGTGAGGGGATTTGGCGTCGGGTCTGTAAGAGTTTAAGATGGAACTGACTTTGAATTCTATGTTCGGCACACACACACAAGAAAAATCCCATATCACTCAACGAGCATGGGCATGTGCATGTGTGGAGAAGATGGTAAACGTTGGACTTGAAGCGCTGTGTAATTTTCGGGAAAATAACGTCTTTCCAGAGCGAGGCAGTCCAATGTCTTGAGCAAGTGTTTGGGTGCCGAACTTCACACATGGGAACAGTATTCGAGAGATGGTCTTATCTGGGCGTCATAGAGCAGTAAGAGCTAATGAAGTGCATACACCTTTTTTGCTCTATTGAGTCCTCTTAGCTTTTGTGCTGCTGCCTTGGCGATTTTGGTGACGTAATTACGCCAAGACATGCTGTTTTCTACGTTGATGCCCAGCAAGCTTATGGATGAGACCAGAAGTGTTTGTCCTGTGATTAATAGATAACTCCTGGTCTTGCGGTGTTTGCTTTTTTTGAGAAGAAATCTGCTTGAGTCTTTCCTGCGTTAAACTAGATATTGTTTCCCTCACCTCGTTCCACGATGGCGTTCATATTCTCATTGATGGCACCATCTGTGCTAAATTGACATGTATTTGCTGCCCATGTTGTTGGTTCAAATGTTGGTTTTATCCAAGATTACGTGAAAGCACTTACAGCAAGAATTATTATGGAGTTTCTGCAATTATGGAGTTTCTGCAAAAACGAAGCATTCAAGCCATGAATTAGCTTGCGTTGTGTCTCGACTTGCATCCCATCGAGCATATACAGAATTTGATAGATAGATGCATTCGGAGGTGACTAAAAAAACTCGCTACCAGCTAAAAGAAGCTTTAGTTGAAAAGCTTTAGTTGTAGAACTGACAAAAATATCCCAAGAAGATTTTCTAAAAAATATTCAAAGCATTTGCGCTGGTGGGGGACACACGGATTACTGGCTTATGCGCTTAAAGAGTGCATTGCTACCCATGGAAAATTCTCGTAACTTCACTTTTTTTGTCAGATTTTTTTATTGCAAATTTTAAAAATAGTAAATTAAATTTAAAATCATAGTGTATATCTTATTAAAACTTTAGCTTGACCATGTAACAAAGAATTAACATAAAAAAATACTACACAAATTAGCAATTACTTGAAAAATAGCAACTTTCAAAAGATTTTTGATATTGCCTTGAAAAGAAGTTTCTAAATTGGATATAGGAGGGTGTTCAAATTTGAGATAGGTGTCATCATCTTGAGACCCTATTTATAAAACGTGTTCCTTTACAAAAATAACGAACAGAATTGTTAATTTTGGTTTCGTCATAAAATTTTGATATCTTGAACATATTTAATCCACTTGTCCCTATGCATATGTTCTGAAAATCCACCCATGCAAAGTAAATATTGAGAATCGCTTCCACCGATTGAAGAAAAATGAACTAACTTAAAGCTCTTGCTGCTTTCTGAGTTTGAGCTCGACCGTGTTGGCTTCTGCGTCTTCCTTGGCCTTTGGTCTTCCATAGGGTGGTAACCTATGGAGACCAAAATCTCATTCTCAAAAAATAAAACGCTGAAGTGGTATTTATGAAACCATTCCATTGTAGCGGCTCGATTATAAGCTTTTGATCCGAGTAGGTTTTTGGTCTAGACATGAAAACAACATCTAATTGCTGCATTCTGTTAGTTGAAAAGAATCAAAGAATTATAACGCCCTAGCTGGAGAGAAACGAAAACCTTTGTAACTATTAGACTTTAAGTTACAACTGGGAAAATACTTGGTATAAGGAACAAAAGCTTCTCAACTATCCTAACGGATCAAGATCCTTTTGGTCAGCTGCCGAAGCTGTCAATCAGGGTTTCTCACAGACGTCAATCCCACCACCGATCAAAGATGATGGCTCAATAGCGGAAACGGCCAATGAAAAACAAACATTCTTGCCAAAATATTTGCACCAAATTCTACCTTAGATCATCAAGGAAAGACTCCTCCAACAATTCCGAGAGTGGATTCGTCAATGCGGGTACTCAAAAGCCTAGCCACTAACAAGGCCACAGGACCAGATGGCGTTCCAGCAATAGTGCTTAAGAAATGTGCTGCTGAACTAACAGCTCCACTATGCAGGCTCTCCCTATCATACAGAACTGCATGCTTTCCTTCTAGCTAGAAATGCGCTCAAGTGCACCCAATCCCGAAGAAGGGTAAAAAACGATTCCAAATAACTACCTTCCAATTGCCTTAGATTCCATCACGTTCAAAGTCACGGAGAAACTGATCAACGAAGAGCTCTTAAAATATCTCAATTATACAGGCATCATAAAGGATCGTCAGTACAGCTTACACAAGCACAGATCGACGGGAGATCTCCTGACTTACGTGACCTACCTGTGGACCAAAGCCGTCGAGAGCTACGGCGAATCTCGAGCAGTGGCTCTCGACATATCCAAAGCATTTGATAGGGTGTGGCATGACGGATTGTAAGCAAATTGACAGCATACGGACTACCACCAGCACTGCTTCTATGGCTTTCCAATTTCTTAAGGGATCGAAGAATCCGAGTTGGTATTGATGGACATCTCTCAGAGGAATTTAAAATCAATGCCGGAGTGCCTCAAGGGTGTATATTAACCCCCAAACTGTCTCTGCTCTACATCAACGATCTATTTACAGCTTTGCAGACGACAGCACTCCTATATCCTCATTCATGTCGCGCAAGTCAGATTACTGTTATCAATGAGGATATGAGCGCCTTCGTGGAAGGGGGTGAGAAAAACAATATCCAGTTTAACGCAGAAAATACTCAAGCAGCTGTCATCTCAAAAAAAAAGCAAATACCGCAGGAGCTGACTTATCAATGACGAAACAAACACTGACTCTGGCCTCATCCATAAGCGTGCTGGGCATCAAGGTAGAAAACAACATGTCTTGGCGTAATCACGTCACCAAAATCGCCAAGGCAGTAGCACAAAAGCTAGTTGTATACACCTCATCAGCTCCTACTGATCTGTAAGGCCCAGATAAGGCTATCTCTGGAATACTGTTCCCATGTCTAGAGCTTGGCACCCAAACACTTGCTTAATATATTGGACTACATACAGAGGAGAGCAGTCCGTTTCGTGGATGACCCAGAGGTGACTAAATACCTTGATAGCCTCGAACATCGAAGACAAGTGGCGGAACTATCTCTTTAATGTCGATACTACTACGGAAGGTGTTGGAACGAGCCTGCACTTATGATTCCATCCAGAGTTGTGTCAAACAGAAACACCCGTCAGACACAAGTTGCTCAAAAACATACATTCAGTTGCGAGCACCTAGGACGTCCCTGTTGCGGGACTCCTTCGTCTGGAGAACTGCTTCGCTCTGGAAGGGACTTCCGAGTAACGTATTTTCCGAAAACTAGAATATACAGCGCTTCAAGTCCAACGTCCCACCATCTTCTCCGCACACGCACCGCTCGTTGAGTGGCATGGGATTTTCCATTTGTGTGTGCGGAACATAAAAAAGGAGCGTAAACCAGAAGAAGAAGATGAATGGCAGAAAAATACCGAACCAGAATCTGATGAGATGAAACGAAAAATCGTTGCACGATCACCGTGTGAAGATAAACAATTTGATGGTTTGGAAAACCGGCCAGTATATGCCGACTTAACTCCGAGCTGCATCAAATCTCTTTTATTTCCATTCCATCAAAAATAAAAAGTTTCACCATTTTCATAATTTCTTAAAAATGATAATGTTTTTCTTTTCCAGTATTTGAAATACTTATTTGGAATAATGGCATTTTGATTACTAGTACCCAGAACCCATAAATCCACTATTGCTCACAATAATTCTGACTTTCACTGTTGGCTCTTGATATTCACAATAATTGTGTTAATCAATTTTGACTAGCAGAGTTCATAGCTGTGGAAGTCCTGGAACTTTTACACTATTAATAGGATCCTCCTTACTTCTAGTTCTTTAAGATATCTTTTTACATATCTAATGAATCATTAGATGCAAAATTATCATTAGTAATGATAATTTTACAAGGAACGGTAATGTAATAACTAAGAAAAAGTTTCAGGAATAAAAGGGATAGCAAAGAAATTATGTGCGCTTTAAATTGTCAAATATTGCTGCAAGCAGAAAACAAATCACAATAAAGTCACTGTTATTACTTAAAATGGGGGAATATTTCTTATCCTCATCACATACTTCATCTGGTCTCAATTGAAATGATGGTACGGCATTTCCACCTTTATCTTACATCAAAAATTGTGAAACCAAATTTACAAAAAAAACTTAAACTTTGTTCAGCGATGTAAATATTGAGATTGCTTGAACTATTACCATTGACAAGTTTATGCAAATAGATAAACAGGGCGATATAAAAATAATACTTCAAAAAAATGTTCTTAAAATATGATGCTATAAAACTTAATTATTTAAAGCTAGTTTTAAACTTATCCAAGTTCATGTCAAATAACTTTGACAAGGCGACCTTGAATGAATTTCGCAAATGTAATACGGGACTTTGATATCAAATAACTTCAAGGTAGCCTTGTCAAAGTTCTTTGATGCAATTAGATCACGTCCAATTTTTCATCAAATATTTGATCAAATTCGGGGTTACCAACATACACATAGTAAAACCAGCCGCAATAATTATAGATAGAGCTGCAGCTTTATTTCTGTTTAAAGTTGTACGTTTCTTCTGTATTATATGACGATACAACAATCAAATGTATCAAGTCAAAATATCCAATTTAGCATAACCTAAAAATGTGGTAAGTTGCCACTTGGTAACAGTTTAGAAACATCATTGGCGTCAACGAAATTCACAAGTGTAAAACGGTGCCGTCAAATTTTGTCTTCATCACATAAAATGTACAATAACTCTGATCAAAGTTCTTTGACATGAACTTGGATAAGTGTAAAACTAGCTT
>JAEQML010083624.1:0-10411 GCA_016904865.1 Pissodes strobi | reverse complement strand
CTATTCTTTCTAAACGCTGATGCCATCGGTACCCACTTATCTTAATGGTGTTAACGTAAACAACCACCAAAGGTTGGCTCGTTTTTGTTTTGGCTATCGTGTGACTTATATTTCCTTTTAGAATTAGGTAACTATTTAATTTCTATGCAAGAAGGTTTGGTTTTCTTAATAAAAATAAATTCTTACAGTCGGCCATCCTGAAAATATCTCGCCTCGAGGTATTCTTATGCCCTTGGGTCATCATCGGAAGAATCCGAAGATAACGGTACACCATCTTCTCCGCTGTCGCTATCCGTTTCCTCCGCTACACCACCAAGAATAGACCATGGACGCATCTGATCAACGGCAACTGTGTTTTCGTAATGTGATGATCTCAGAGTTCTACGCGAACCAGACATGTCCTGAACAATATACCTATCGTTTGGTAATACTTTCTTTATTATCATGGGCCCACTATAAAGCGGTGCTAGTTTCTTGCTTGTGCCTGTTGAAGGGGTTTGTTTCATTATTGCAACTAGTTCTCCTTCTTTATAAATACGTGGTTTCTTTCTTTATTTGTCAAATTGTTGCTTCTGTTTTGTTTGTGCCAGTTTAATTTTGTTGGAAGCATCTTCCCTTGCTGCTATTAAGTTTTCAAGTAACGTTGGTATTTGTTGTACTTCATCTCTCAAAGGTGCGTCGGAACCATGACGAGGAGTGTAACCAAGCATTCGCTGACTTGGTGTTCTTCCAGTCGATTTATTTGTAACATTGTTTATGGCGAATTGTACTTTTCGAACTTGCTCATCCCAAAGTTCTTCGTCTAACACGGATGGCAATAATGCCGCAAGGACAGTACTGTTTAAACGCTCTACTTGTCCGTTGGCTCGAGGAGTAGCCACAGCATTTTTGATGTGACGTATATTGTTTTGTTTACAGAAATAACTAAATGACTTTGATGTAAAAGAACTGCCTTGGTCTGATACTAATATTTTGGGGACTCCATACGTCGCAAAAATGTCTTTAAAATAATCGATTACATATTTTGTCTTTGTAGATTTGGCAGCACGCAAGAACACAAATTTTGTGAAGGCGTCAACTCCAACAATAAGGTAAGCATTATTCCGCTTTGATTTTGGAAACGGTCCGAGGTGATCGACATGGAATGTGTTTAGAGGTTCTGTTCCTTTGGGTATAGAATGTAGAAAACCTTCTTTCTTACCACTGTTTTTTTTGTGATACAAGCAAGGTATACAACAGCCAATGTAGCTTTCTACATAGGCACGCATCCGCGAAAACCAATAGCTTTCGCATAATTTATGCAAGGTCTTCTCTACTCCAAAGTGGCCCAGATCATCATGCGCTGTTTTCACAACACGCTGTCTCATACCCTTTGGTACTAGCCATAATATTCCTTTAGCCGTTATACGATATACTCGATTTTCTCTCAAACAGTAATTCTTGTAAATGTGTTTTTCATACTCTGATGTTGGAGGCTTAGATAACACTTCATGAATTTCACGAATTTTGTCATCTGTTAATTGGCCAGATAAAACCCAATCGGCTTCGTCAATGTGTAAAACGACTTCGTTACTAGTTTTGTCAGCTGTCGTAATGTTCCGACTTAAGGCATCGACATGGTTCATTCTTTTTCCTGGTCGATATTGTACCTCAAAGGTAAACTCTTGTAGTTCGAGCCACCATCTAGCAATACGGGGTATTAGTTCCTTCTTTTTGCTTGCAGCTTTGATCGAATTACAATCTGTCACAACAACGAACGAATTTCCTAACAGATATGAACGAAACTTTCTTAAACTTTCTACAATCGCCAGAGTTTCCAACTCGTAAGAATGATAATTTTTTTCTGCTCCATTTGTTTGTCTACTAAAGTATGCTACGGGGTGTAATCTTCCATCAGTCTGCTTTTGGAGTAAAATGCCGGCCAAACCTAATTGACTGGCATCGGTATGGACCTCGGTTGGTAAATCATGATTAAACAAACTCAATACTGGTCTTGTGGATAAAATTGATTTTAATTTCTGAAATGCATTTTCTTGTCTCTCTTCCCATTTCCAGGATATGTTTTTCTTGATTAAACTTGTCAGCGGGTAGGCTATAGAAGCATAATTGCGTACAAAGTGACGAAAATAGCCCGTTAGACCCAGAAATTGTCTAACTTGATGAACGGAGTTTGGAGTTGGAAAGTGTTCAACCGCTCTTATCTTGTCAGTTCCCGGTCTCACTTTGCCTTCTTCGATATCATAGCCCAAGTAAGTTACCGACGGTTTAAGAAATGAACATTTCTTTAGGTTTAACTTCAGCCCTTCTTCTCTAAATATCTTTAAAACCTTTCGCAGATCTTCTAATGTTTCTGGTATCGTTGGTGCGTATAGCAGCACGTCATCTAAGTAAAGAGCGGAATTTTCACGAACCAGTTTCAGAATTTTGGTCATTAAACGTTGAAATACCCTTGGTGCATTGGATAATCCAAAAGGGATTCGATTATACTCGTATTGACCTTCCGGTGTCACAAATGCTGTAAGGTGTTTGGAGGACTCTTCTATGGGTACTTGATGGTAACCGGAACGTAAATCGAGGCTTGTAGAATAATTTCCTCCTTGAAGTTTATCAATTTGGTCATCAATGCGAGGTAAAGGGTAGCTATCTTTTATGGTTAAAGAATTGAGTTTTATATAATCTATACAAAGGCGTTGTTCACCATTTTTCTTTTTCACTAGTAAGACGGGCGAGGAATACTCAGAATCAGATTCTCGGACAAACCCATTAAGTAAGAGTTCCTCAACAATGTCTTTGACTATATTTTGTTCCGTTCTGGACATTCGATAAGGCCTATGTGAAAATGGTTTGTTGTCATTTAGACTAATTTGTAACTTGGCTGATTTAGCACAACCTAGTTCACCAGTGCTTAAAGCAAAATAGTCTCTACATTCATTTAATAACGTCATTAGTAGTTGCTTAGTTTTTTGATCTATGTTGCCTATTATTATTTGTTTTTCGGGTAATTTGTTTTTAGTCTTTTCTTGGATCCTCGAAATTTTCTCTATTAGTTGGATTTCTTTTACGCACGGATATGCTCTAGCAAAAACCATATTCTTTTTAAAACTTATTTCTTGATTCGATAAATTAATACAAGGTACAAGGTAAAATTTTCCTTTGGTCAGTGTTATAACTGTATGCGGTATACATTAATCTTCAACTGTGTATGGCTTTCGTGAACCCATCTACTGGATCATCGGTTCCGGCAGAGCTTCGGCCTCTTTGTCATGAGGGGCTACGCTCGCTTGAATTCGACCGCGAATTAGGTCGTACAGCTAACTGACGTTTGTTATTACAACGAGAACTTATGATTTGTGTACGTGATTTGATTCAGAAATACTAGTAAGCTAGACAATGTCTAAGACATTTGCCGATGACATAATATACAAATGATATACAAATTTTATCTCAACAGACAGGCACCTCAGTTATTAGAAAGGCAATCCATTTTTTTTTCTTTGTGCGGATTCTGATCCCACTTCTGATCTGTGAGACCCTTAAATATTTAAGGTCTCTTGGTAAAACAAAGTTAAACCAATTAATAGAAAATTAATTTATCACACATGAAAAAAAATAATATTCAGATAAATAAAATAAAATGAAACGAACTTATTTACTACTTACAATAACTAAACGATTACTGAGATTGTCTTATCAAATAACTAGGCTGGCCGTCATTTTGTTGATCGTGCATTTACCTGTAAATAAAGTAAAAACAATCTGTGAGCAAAAGAATTTGCCTAAACTTGACTTATTATGGTGTCATGTATTTCTTTTATATATTTGTTATCAATTACCAATTATTAATCCTTACTGATTACAATTTGAAGCGGCCAAAATACTGAACGACAGTATGTGGGCATGAACGACAATGCCTAATATTCCGAACGACAGGAATATGATAACAGTAGCGAAGATACTGAACGACAGTATGTGGGCATGAACGACAATGCCTAATATTCCGAACGACAGGAATAATAATACGACACTGAACGACAGCGTCTGACACGTACGACTGTGTCTATCTGAACGACAGATAATAAGGCCTAGGTATATGTACCACATTGTAATCAGTAATCAAGTGCTTAATAAAGAATCAGTTAAATATGTATACTCATAAATAATTAAATAAAATGCAAGTGTACTGAATTAAATAATCAGTAAAATATATATACATAATTAATTAAATAAATCCAAGTGCAATGAATTAATGATTCAGTAAAATATATATTCATAAATAATTAAGTAAAATGCAAGTGCACTGAAGTAAAGAACCAGTAAAATATATATTCATAAATAATTAAATAAGATGCAAGTGCACTGAATTAAAGAAGCAGTCAAATATATATTCATTCATAGATGATTAAATAAAATGCAAGTGCAATGGTAAATTCATTTTGCCCGTGAGTAGACTCACCCAATTTGCAAAACAATCAGTACAACCACAAAAATCACAATAATTGCAAGTCACTCTAGCTAACTAATTTTAAATGAAACAAAATCACACGTACTCGGCAAGGCACTATGTAATAATCAGGACGTACTATTCTTTCTAAACGCTGATGCCATCGGTACCCACTTATCTTAATGATGTTAACGTAAACAACCACAAAGGTTGGCTCGTTTTTGTTTTGGCTATCGTGTGACTTATATTTCCTTTTAGAATTAGGTAACTATTTAATTTCTATGCAAGAAGGTTTGGTTTTCTTAATAAAAATAAATTCTTACACATATCGAACTAGTTTCCGATTTATCGACTGAGGCCTTTCTTGCCACTTTGAAGAGATTTATTTCGCGTCGTGGCAATCCGGCAGTTATTTACTCGGATAATGCTACAAATTTTTTAGGATCGAAAAACCGAATAAAGGAGTTATACGATTTTTTCAAAGAATCAAAAAATATTAATGAAATTCAAGAATTTTTATCGGAAAGGGAAACTCAATGGAAATTTATTCCTCCATTGTCGCCCCATTGAGGAGGTATTTGGGAAGCGGCCGTTAAAAGTATCAAATACCATCTTTACAGGGTAATCGGAGATGCCCACTTGACGTTCGAAACACTTTATACTTGCCTAACTCAAATTGAGGCAATTCTTAATTCGAGGCCTTTGTACCCAATGTCAAATGATCCGTCTGATTTAAATGTTATAACTCCTGGACACTTCCTCATTGGAAGTAATTTAACTTCATTTCCGGAAAAGGATATAGGTTTAGTACCAACAAATCGGCTTTCACAATGGCAACATTGCACTAGAATTCAACAACATTTTTGGAAGCGTTGGTCGATCGAATATTTAAATCGACTACAAAACCGACCAAAATGGTTAATGCGTTCAGAGAACTTAAAACCAAATGATCTGGTGTTATTAAAAGAGGATCATGTACCTCCTTTAAAATGGCCACGAGCACGAATTTTGGAAGTGGTTCCTGGAAATGACGGGAAAGTACGCATGGTAAAATTAATAACCCAAAAGGGTATTTTCGTAAGAAATATTTCTAAGGTATGCTTATTGCCAAACGTGCAAGAGTAATTTAAGTATAGAAGTATCTTATATTACTCAATTTAGTGTTAAGTTTTTTATTTCTCGTTATAGTTGTTTTAATAAATGAAAAGAGGTATTTTGCACATTGAAGTACGATCAAGGCCGGGGAATATGTTGAAAATTGCTTTCAACAAAAATTAGAATTTTAAATATTATGCGTTTCATTTATCAATAAGAGATCGATTACAGTTTAAGTTCCCAGGCCAAAAAACTGCTTAGCTTTTTATTTTGATTAAAGCAATAACAAACTAATATTTTTATCGCGCTGTCGTGGCCTGAAAAGATTGCATCATCCGTGTGATTTTTTCCTAATTCAATTCGTATAGAACCATCGATAAGATGGCTTCGAAAAGGTCGTAAGCTCGATCGTAAAATTAAAAGGCAAAATAGTTAAAGATTATAGAAGTTCAATTCGATAACTAAGTACATATAAAATTTAGTCAGATTCGTTAATGTAAAAAGTTGTCGTCGTCAAAGCCAGTAAAATTCGTCAAAGTTAAAAACAGCAAGTAATTCGTTCTACTTCTCGCAGCTTCTTTACTTTAGTTAAATAACCATTTTCTTCAGTCGTTGGTTGTTTTGTGGATAAATGTATATACTGTGTGGTTCAATATACTGTTAATCAAATCAAAAACGTTCGTCGCAGTGACTTTTATTTTTGTCGTACAGCCACTTATTAAAACATTACTCTTTATGTACCCGTAAAACGTACACCAAGCAAAACCGTAGTGATCCCATTCACAAAAAGAAGGAAGCTGAACCTGAAAGCACCCCCTTTGGGAGGGACAACGGTAGGGCTTTCAAAGAGGTTAAGTATCTTGGCATCATTCCTGACCAAGAAAGGACGCCTGGAGAGAACTATCAAAAAAGCAACAGCAGCGCTTTGGGCCTGTCGACGACTCTTTGGTAAAACATGGGGCCTAAGACCCATCTCGTGGTCCTATAACACTGTTGTTAAGCCTATTATATCCTACACCTGCTTGGTATGGTGGGTAAAAACATAGAAAATAACAACACAAAGCTTCGACTGTCTGGGTATAACAGGAGCTATGAAAACGTGCCCCACAGCAACTCTGGAAACTCTACTTGACCTCCCTCCGCTGCACATATGCATAGCAAAGGAGGCCTGGACCAGTGCATATAGAGTAACTCTGACACAAAAACTTAAGTCAGGAAACCTGACTGGTCACCTTCAAATTCTTAGGGATATCCAGATAGATGCGATGACCAAACCAGTCGGTACAATGGAAACAAAACTCCATTTTGATCGCTCATTTGAAGTGGTAATTGAAGACCGCAATACTACAGGGAAAATATTAAAACAACTAGAGATGGTATCACTTGTCTGATACACAGATGGATCAAGGATGAAATAAGGAGTGGGATCCGGAGTTTACAGACCTAGAGGTCGAATCTCTGCACCTTTAGGAAACACTCCCACAATCTTTCAAGCAGAAGTAAATGCTATCAATATAGCCATCTCTGAATGTGCTAAAAAGGCCTAAGAGGTGCAAAGATCTATACCCTATCAGATAGTCAAGCAGCCTTGAAAGGGCTAGCATGTAACAGAATCAACTACCGGCTAGTGGGGATTATCGGATGGCTGCAGATCAACTGGCAACCAGAAATAGACGCACCCTAATGTGGGGACCAGGGCACGAGAGTGTGGAAGGCAACGAAGCCGCTAACCAACTCGCACGGAATGGTGCACAGACTGCCTTTTGTGAACCATTTTGTGGCATCACTAGATGGCACGTAATGAATATACTCAGAAATTGGGAAAAAAGGCGGAAAGAGACACATTGGGCCAATATACTTGGGCAGAGGCAGGCCAAAAGACCCATCTCTCACACGCCTAACTACACAAAAAAGCTTCTCAAGCTACAAAAAAAAATTAGGTAAATCTGATCGTAGGCCTTCTCACTGGACATGGCCTCTGGAGATACCACCTCAAGAAAATGGGGAAAACCACTGATGAACAATGCAGATTCTGCTAAACTATGGCTGAAGAAATGAAGAATAATCTTCTTTGCGAAACAAGCCGTTTTTTTACAACATATCTGAGCAAAATTGTGTATAAAAATAGATTTAGAATAACCCATCTTTTTTGGTGGTACGGCATTAATAAATATTGGAAACTGCTAACTTAGATCAATACCGAATAAATAGTGGAGGTCGCCTTCATGTTACTAGCTTTGGGGAGCACCTTTCTGTGCAATCTTGGAAACTGGATGCTACTATAATATATATAATAGGCTTCCGGAGGATATAAAGCTGCTCCCTCATAAGCTGTTCAGTAGTCGAATGCGAGATTTGCTGTTAAGAAACCTTTTTCATGATAGATATGAGTTATTTGACAAACATTTTCAGAATTTATTCTTTATAAATAAGTTTTGTTTTATTGTAGCATTATCAGTTATACTTTTATTACTGAAATATTTGTTATTTTAAGTATGATTTTAAAATTGTCTCTTCTTGTACATGTATATTTAATATTGACAAATATAAACCTTTTTGGCACTGACACTGACATCAATAATTAAAAGAAGCACTTTTAAAAAAATTGTAAAATTAGTTTTTTTAATCAAAATTAGTACGTTACAAAATCAGATCGCCACTGCTATTCTTATTGATTGAAATGTGCAGTTATATATGCAATTAGCTATTTATGTACCAAGTTGGGAAAAGAGTATTTTTTAGACTCGCGAGGCGAAAATTTTCCGACGAGCTACTTTAATTCACTCAATATCAAAGTATTTAGCGATGAAGTCAGTTATGCTATATCATGAGAAAATTTTATCAATTTTAACTGACAGTGCGCCGGTAATGATAAGCAAAGAATATGGATTGGTAAACAAAATCAGTAATAAGAATGCTGGGATACCATTCTCGTTAGTGCATAATTCAGCAGACAACACTTTGAGGCAACCTCAATGCTGCACTAGAGGACTTACTGGACCTCTCGGTCAATTTAATCAATTTTGTGAGGCCTCTTTCTGCTCTTCAGCATATATAATTCAATGGATTTCTGTCTGAATATGACAGTGTATACTGCAACACAATAACTAGCGTAGACTGACTAAGGATCACGTGATTGTAGGTTTTTGGCAAAAAAAAGAAGAACATTTTTGGAAATGTTATACGTGGAGTTTCTAGCAAACGAGTGTCATATGCTAGATGTAGCATTCCTGCAAAACTTTTTTCAAAATTTGAATTAAATGCTGCGAAGTCTTGCTTCTTATTTATAGACCATATTATAATTAATGATCTTAAATTGGAATATGCAATAATAGGATTAACTGAAGCGCAAGTATTCGTTTTATCTTATAAACACTGTTTAAATGCCTACTGTCAAATATGTACATATATTGGGCCACTAAAAATATTAAGTGGAAATCTGTCTTCGAAATTTTACGCATTTTTCTATTTGGAATTTTCCAGATAGGCCAAATAAAGAACACGATATTGCCAAAAAAGTTTTATAATTTTGCCTGTACGTAGACAACGTAAAATGGCGCAAGTGCGTTATTCTTCTTTTTTTGATGCTAGTGAGACTGTCTCTTCTTGGAAGATGTAAAATTCAAAATTCAACGGGACTGGAGTTTTCGATAATATATTAAGTTCACACTGATTGAGCTTTCTGGGCAATATCGAGGAACATAGGTTCTCCCTTTAGTGTGTGTGTCATTGCCATAAAAAATCCCCTAGGTTCTCCCCCCAAGATTTCTGAGCCACTGATCACTGGACGTACATTGAAATTTTGAAAACTGGTAACAGAACTGTTTTCCAAGTTTGTTTTCAGTTAATACATATTTCTGAATATGAGTAATGTATCAATTTATTTTTCAGTTATTAAATAAGGACGCTTACTTTTTTAATTTCAATATGGCATTTCTCTATATGACCGGCCAGACTGGTTTGGCTATGGCATTTTTGAAAGCAGTTTTTCCATTTACATTGGTAATGCGTTGATGCAATTGGCTCTCTTTCATGCTAATTGTCTGATCTCTGATTACCTGGTAACAAATGATTGTGATTTGAATAAAGGTTATTATTGGAACTGAAAATTAAAAATAACCTTGTATTCCAAGACCGCCATAAAATGTTGTGCGTTTTCCATCGCAACCTGTATATATTTAAACAAGGTATTAAAAATCAAGAATTTATTTATTTTCCAATAATTCATCAATATATAAAGAAAAATTCGGAAATACACACTGCAATCTTTTAAAACTTTGTGTCGTAACTTGGGAAGAAATTTGTAGCAAGATCCTAAGACTTTGTAGAGACTGAATTTTTTCCAACGGTAGAATGTTCTAATGTAGCAGCGAAGTTTTTCGATCTTTTAAGACCTGCAATCAGTGATGTAAAATTACCGTAATATATATTCTTGGTTATTTACGCTGGTAATTTACGAGTCTTAATTACCAAAATTAATTACCGTGGTAAGAAATTTGTGTCGTAAATTACTGTGGTAAATAACCGTAATATATTTAGAGACGCACCCAGCGTGCACTAGTTTACAAATAAAAATTGCAATTTTTCCAAAGAGGCATGTACATGTACAGGTTTTTTTTTATATATTGACCCCTCTTTATCTTTTTTATTTGACGTTTCTGAAAAAAGTGTTTAATGCAAAAGTTTAATGGTTTAAAACAAATTTTTAGACAAACCAATTTTTTCATCTACAGGGTGTTCCAGAAAATCTGGGCGTGGTCACATTTTCTTATTTCAAATTGCTACCCCATTTTTTTATTAGATTTTTGCATTATCCTTACAATTCTAAACATTTTTTATGTAACACACCCTATACCTAATTTTGACGTATAAAAA
>JAEQML010083623.1:0-10412 GCA_016904865.1 Pissodes strobi | reverse complement strand
TAGTAATATTTCTGTTTTTAATTGATTGTCGTCCAAGTCGCGATAATCCTGAGTAAGAGTGTCTGCGTCTGATGTATTATTCTAGGGTCGCATTCAATCGCACTAAAAGCCAATTACTCTAAACGAAAAACTTTCCTGTCTTATCGAATTCGAAAGAAATACATTCGGTTGTGAATAATTGATATCGGTACAAGGAAATTGAAAACAATGTTCACCATTCGCAGAGCCATAAAAATTTTGCGTAATAGGTGCTTCTTCCGGCAGTGTTTATTTTGCTATGCAAATGTTTGTCGCGTTAAGGTGCAAGCTAAGTTTTTGTGGCAATACTACACTTATTATACGGTACTTCGTTTAAACGTGGGCAATTTTCTCCAGTGATTTAAGGAATTCTCACAAGTTTCAAGCACCTAGTTTAGCTTCGTTCAGACATCAGCATAAATTTAAGAGAACAAAACCTGAAAATTTCACCTATTATACTCAATTTTCATAAAAGGGAAAATGTAGGGAGATGTATAGCAGTAATAACAAAACATGTCCTCTACCTAAAAAATCCAAGCTAGGCCGCAGAGTAAGTTTTTTTTACGTTACTTCACTTAAATGTGGTCAATTTGCTCCAGTGATTTAAAGAACCCTCAAAGTTTCAAGCTTCGTCCACACAAATAACAAAAAATAATGTGTGGTCCTAATAACACCGCAAATTTTAGAGGCAACGCAACTTTGGAATAGGCGAGGACGTGACAACCCTGCATGTTGCAGCGGGCACGGTCATAGCCTAATATTCTTCTTTAGGCCATGGCGCGGTGAAAGGGTGGTGGCGGCATTCTGATCGGTGGATGTCGGTGGAGTGGCGAGTGGCGGCGCGGCGCGGCGGTTTATAGCATATATATATAAACTAATATATCGCTAATCCAAACCAAAAATTGAAGCCACAACTAAAAGACGGAGCTATTTAAAACTCGCATAAGTCGGTCTTTGTCATTCAGTAAGTTCATACTGCGCAATCGTTAGAAACGCTCTGTGATTAGTTGAAAATATATGTAACAGCCAATAAAGTTATCCCCCTGATTGGCGGTAGTTTATTGGATTTAAATTGCCGCTTGCAGAGGTTATTTTTTAAAGCGGATATGCTTATTTGCTGTTTATTTTCAAAGCACAAACACTCTAAAAATGTCTAAAAACAGTTTTAAATTGAAATTACAATTTAATGTGCACAAGATACGATACGAATCACACGACACAATAAAACACAGATGGATCGATAAACGGAACACGGGTCGGGGCACGGCCACCTATACGACAACCAAATTGATGGTCGATTTATTTGTTTACATTAATATTTTTCAGTCAGTTTTTTCAATTATATTATAACGTGTAGATATTATAATTATATTTCGAAACGGTTTCCATGTAAGCTACCTAGATGTCCTTCATATTTAAGTAAAGTTGATGAAGAGAATGTCCATACTAAACGCAGAAAGATCAGATTGAATGTTGAGAAATGGAAAGGGGCTATTGCCAGCGAATATTAACTACGATAAGAAGATTCACTCTCCACAGCGGCACGTCAACGGTATGTCTCCTTCCCCGCGCGAAAACTAGCATGATACTGGCATGTGACCTTTGGACCCGGCGCACACTGGTCGAATTTCTAGGAAAGCTGGCCATAATAAGGTTTACCAGAAATAAGACATAAAAGTTATTAAGTATTACACGTTTAATATATCGTGTTTTAGACAAATAATTGTTGAATTTTTTGCTCATCATCTGTATTTATATATAGGGAGTATCAATTATCACTAACGATGAAAATCATTTGTATGTTCTTAAATCGTTTTAAAAAAGGATTTTGAAAATTAAGGGCTCCTTCGTTGTAAAAAAAGGGTTTTAAATTTTTAATTCGATGATCTAAATTTTGTTTTCGCAACGGTTAATTCAGGAGTCTCACGAGCAAAATGAATGTTAAGCGGACGACAGAAACGCGTTGATGAGGGCCTGCAATTTTGCCATACATGTATTTCAGAGTTATCGCTATTTTTTAAAATTGATCTAATAGGGACGCAACTAGTAAAAAATATAGAAGCATCAGTGCAGCTGTTGTTCAAAAACACTTGCGCTTATATTCTGAATATCCGAAGGTAATATCAAAGCCATATTTACAAATTAAAACTAAATTATAAATTTTTATCTGCTGATTCAGCCAAAGTATTTATTACCTCTTTTTATAATAACATCAGCCTTGCATCAGCAATAATGATTCTACCGAAATTTCACCTTCAGTTTCACTTACTACAATATTATGGGATTAGGGATGGGCGACAATAATCGATTATTCGATTCACTTTTAAGAAATTAGCGATTAATCGACTTATCGATTAATATTTCAGAAAATATCGATAATTGATTATTTCGATTAATCGATTATTCAGTTATTTGCTAAAATATTAAGAGTTTAATCGATTATTCAATTTCTTGCCCACCCGTACCCATGACTTTACAACAGATATAGCTTTTAAAATTCCAATTTAAAAATGCGTTGCGTTAAGGGTAATTTAAACTTGAATTTAAATGACATTTGAAAATACTTTCAGTACAACATATGAAGCAAAAAAAAAACAGAGAAACGTAAATGCTCAAACAAGACAGCAGCGGGGAAAACCGCGCACGTTACAAATTTAGCCAATAAGGATCCTCATTTCGACGCGTCATTTTCTGATAATCTGGCTACAGTTGTTGCACAATTAGGTATAACACCAACACATAATCTCAACGGAGTGTTAGCACGTTAGCAGTATAGTACATCAGTCTTTATCTTTTTATTATGTATTTGGGCAAAACTATATGATAAGAAGGATCACTCTCCGCGGCGGCATGTCAACGGTGTGTCTCCTTCCCCGGGCGAATACTAACAGAATATCGGCAGGCCATGATACATTGATACAAATAAAACAATCATGTTGGCAGGCGACCTTTGACGCGGTGGCCATAGACCAGCTCATCCTTTTGTCAGATTAATTTTCAAGCCTAAATTCTACTCGCGGATGCTGTGACAGTATCGCTACATTCCATGCCATATTTCACCTTTCGAATGACCCTCCGCTCGCTACCGCTCGCTACGGGGGCTCAAGAAAAGGAAACTAACCAGGTGCTAACCCAATCTAACCCAAGACATACCCAAAAACAAGAAAAAAACAGTTTAGAAATATAACCTTAAAAAAAAGTTTAAAACAGCGATGGGGTTTGAACTCGAGTCGCCGAAGTGAAGGCTAGTCGTGCAAACCCCTAGACCACCAGGGCACATACAAACGATTGGTTGCATCACGAAGACATGACGCGCAGGTGCGCGCGCACGAATGGAATGTAGCGATAAAGTCACAGCATCCGCGACTCTAAATTCTATAGTCGAGTCAATATTCGATATAAGATAATATCGCTATTTTTTAGTTGTATTGTATTACAAAATAGGAATGAAATATACAGTAAAATAGTGCGAAACCTTTAACCAATTTTAAAATCACCCAAAACGCCAAAATTTAATTAAATATTAAAAGACGGGGCAAATTCGAGCAACATTTTCTTCTTGATGTCTTTTGTCAGAATATTAGTATTCGGAAATATGGTGAAATCGTTAACACAAAATCAAAATCTTTTAAATATTAGTTATTACATACCTTGAGTATTGTTATCAATATTAACTAATTAAAAACGTTAGCTGATTTTTGAAACATCCAGTTGAATACAAACTTTATCAAACTATTTATTTGGTGATAATAATTAAAAAAAAAACCGTAACGTAAGTTTGACAGGGCGTTGCAAACAATTCAGAAGATATCAATTGTGTTTTTCCAATGCCAAGTAGAGTATTGCTACAAATAATTTCGTTATAAATTTGATTAAATATACCGCAAACGAAAATATCGTTTTTCTACAGCCGCGCGCAAAATAACTAATTGCTAAATTGAAATGAAATCGCAAAATCGTCGAATGCCGTGGATCCTTATTTTGCGCTCTAGCGCGAACATGGAAAAGAAAAATCTCACTTTTTCCGTCGAGTGTGCTATGAGTGGTCATGGAAACCGAAGATAAATAAATGACAGTCGTGCGTTTATTACAGTTTGTTGCTGGCACTCCTGTTCTAAATATGCCCGAAGCCCGAATATGTATGTCAAAACTGACAGTCATTTGCAAATTTCAGAATAAGTATAGAGAAAAATGTGGATTTAATTTTAAGAAATGCGGCTGAAGAAAAAGTTCTGTGTGTTTTTCGAGCGCAAAGTAAGATTGCCGTTTTCGAAAGATTACTGCGCTCCGCTACGCGTCGCGCAGTAACATTCTTTCTCAAGCGGCAATCCGTTACTTTGCGCTCTAAATACACAAATAACTATTATGGCCAGCTTTTATTTAAATTCAACCTGTGTGCGGTGGAGTTTGCTGATCGTTACCAGGCAACGAAGAAAATCAACGACGATTCCTTTGTAGCGCTTTCTGGCCATTAAGTGGGCCTTCTTGTCGTAGTTAATATTCGCTGCTATTGCCTCGGCTATTGCTGAAAGTTTGGATAGAGCAACTACTTACAACGAAATGAAGCACTGCGCTACATGAAGCTGATATCAAGATTAATGAACTCTAGGATGGATAGTTGAAAGGAAACTTGTCCTTTTTCTATTTAAATGAACCAGCTGAAGGGTACCCAAGAGTGCAAATGTCTGTGTTTCTGTCAGATCAGAAGACTTGAAGTGTTTGTGGGAAATTTGTTCATTAAAAAAACATTGTGTTCGGACAAGTCTGATATAAAACTATCAGTACGTGCGGGTTGAGTATATTAAGTACTTTAGATAAAGTGCTTCATGAAGCCAAAATATTTTTGATTGGCAATAAAAATGAAGATGATATAACATCAACTATAGAACTGTAACTTTACTAACTATTGTATTTTGTAATTGTATGTGTATTTGGGCAACCCTTGGTCTGTTGTGGCTCACATCTGTAGATTCCACTAGGCCAGAGGCTTAATCCCTTTCATGTAATCGAATAGCTGTCTGGGGGTGGAGAGTTTGTCTAGTTCTTTCCATTGCCAGATAGCATAAAACATGATCCATTGTTTCTTTGCCCTCGAAGCCCAAGCGGCATCCCATTTCTTCGGAAAGCCGTATATCTTGTTCATGTGGCGAACTAACTAGATAAGCACTTGTATTTTTACTAAAATGGCTTGCATGAAGATTAGAATTCAACAGTGTCTGTCTAGAACAGCTAGTAAAATTGAGCTGCTTCGAAACCTTCGATTTGCTTTTATTTTTGCAATACTTATTGGTTCATACAACTGCTTTGCATTTTATTCACAGTACTTATACAACATAGAAAAATCACTGCTGTTTGTATTTATATATGTGATATTTGTTTTACTTAACATGACTTAAGCTAATTAATAATTTTATTTTATCATGTATTCTGTTATTGCTACTTAAAAAGATTGTGCTTGAGTAGGTACTGAATAGGTGAACTAATTAAAAAAACCATACACTATATATACCTTTTATTTTTTGTGACTCGTTTTACTCTGAGAAATCTACTTGAATACTTATACGTAAAATACTGCCTTTTGCAACTGCTTTGATCTTGGGCTGCATATTTCATTTAACTGTAATCACATTTGTTATTAACTAATCACATAGTTTATATTATTAATACATACATATTATCAAAAATGGAAATTATAAGCCAACAAGCATAATACAAAGCAATTATGTTATTCAGATATTCCGTTCATCTACTACTCGTAACTTTAGTTTATCCCTATCTTTGATATGATTTTTATTTCATGTCTATATTTCTATTATTTATTTTTATAATTAATAAACTTGTGTCCAGTTTTACCATATTGTCTTATTTTAAGATTAATAGGGAAGCACTAGGTAGTAGAAGGGCAAGATTTGCTGCTTCATGGCCTTGTATAGGTGGCCGTGGTCGGCCTCGGCCAGTTTAATGCGCGACAAACGGACCAATAAGAACGTTCCGTACAGAGCGTGCGCCCAAACAACTTCCTGAACGACAAAGATAGACTTATGCAAAATTGATATTCCCGTCTTTTAGTGTTGACTTCATTTTCCACTCATTGTCCAAATGACGGTTTAGCAGTATATTTCTTTTTAAGTATATGGTTTATAGTCATGAAGTGACTCATCATCATGAGTGTACTTGCTAAGGTTAGTGGTTTAAGGTGAAAATATTAGTGGCTATAATAATAAAGGCGAAACAAAACAAGTTAGTAAAAAGTGTTGTTTACAATGTAGTTATCCTCTACCTAAAAAATTCAAGTTCGACCGCATAGCCAGGATGGCTATGCGACTGGATATTTTTTATTTTTATATTTCTTTTCTACGACAGTGCGTAAAATTCAATTTAACGCATTGCTACTAGAATGTAAAGTGATGTCACTAGTGCAAGTTAAGTTCTTGTGGCAGCTCTTATTTCACGTTACTTCGTTTAAACGTGGGCAAGTTTCTTGAACAATTTAAAGAATCCTCAGTTTCAAGCTTCGTTCACACAAAATTAAAAGAACAATACCTTGCCATTTCACGTATTATTCTTATGTATTTTCATTAAGCGTAAAATATCAATTATATCATACATAAAATAAGGCTTTAATGGACAAGTTTTCTTAAAGTCTTAGTAAGTAACTGTGTCATACAAGATTTTATGTTCGAGTGCTTCTCAAATGGTTTCTTTCTACAACTTTTACTGTTCATTAAATACAACAATAAAAAGACAAGATTAGATATATCGTAAAGTTGCTATTATGTATCTTACCGATGTAATTTCTATGACTAAATATTCTGACAGCAATTATTTTGACATTAAGAGCTTACATTCAGATACTTTATTATATCAATAGTAAAATGCATTAACATTTTTCTACAACTATGCGTAATAGACACTTTACCATACTATATCTAGTTCGTATACATATTACCTCACTAGTGTTGTAAAATAAACAAGGAGATATACCTTTACCACACAAGTCAGATATGCCTATGCCTATCCTATCTTACTGATTTCGAGATATTAAATATTTCCTCAAAATTTGGAAGCTTCTTACTGTAGTCTACGAAAGAAATCAGAGAATGCCGTTTGATGAAAATTGGGAATACTGATATAATGGGAGTTTCGATGAAAAGTCGCCTTATCAGACAATAAAAAGAATCGAAAAAAGTTTAATGGAATCTTATTTGATTCGGGGCGCATCCAGAGAACGTTTTTCTTTTTTCTCAAATCATTTCCTAGCAAATCTTGCTAGGAAAGAGCTGCACGCACGATAAGGATGAAATTTATTTTTTCTTATAATTCGAGAAATTATGCTTGTGGTTCTCGGCCATACTAGCAACTATACTTTATGGTCCCAGAAAAAAAACAATTCAATTGACAAATCATGAACTTAAAAGCACAACAATCAATAATCAACAGCACAACAATCAATAATCAACAGCACAATAATACAGATATACAAGTTATAAACACTTTGACAAACAGAATGCCGATCAAGCAATCCATCTGTCCACCCAGAAATGCAAAAACAGAAATCCTTAAAATTACCTAGGACCTAGACTATAAAATCTGTAGTCATAAAATATCACCATAGTAGTCCTCCAGGCTGCTGTAATAAGCTCTTTGCAATAAAAAATTCTTAGCATCCCTATAATTGATATATCAACATTTAGTAGTCTTAAGATCATTTCTCAAATGGTTTAAAAAAATGCTTTTGTAGAATATGGAGTACTTTGTTAAAGTAGACTTAGGTATAGGCAAGCTCAGTTTCCAAAATAAACAAATATGGCACAATTAAAAATTTTTCCCTAAAAACTAATGCTTGACAGTAAACGCCCTCTTCTGCAAAACAAATATCGTGTTAAACAGTTGACTGCTAGTGAATAATCCCCCCCCCCCCCCCTTATACAACAAACCAGCTTGCACACTATGCCAAAGAAAAACCTGGAACTACTGACTTTATCCGATGATTTCAAATGCTGAAGAATAAGGACCGTTCACACTCTCCATATTAAAGGCTCTTCGGCTATTCCTTGCCTATCTCCATGACCAACCCTCCAGTGTGTGTTTTGAACGGCACACCAACACTGGCATCAAATTAGATCTAGCTTCAGAGGGACTTCCTAGTGACGTGGACTACTTGCGTAAGTTGTATTTAAGGTTGAAACGCATCTCTCTGCCTTCAGGTCTTTCTTTTCATCGGAGAGACTTCAACACCTTCAGAAGGTTAGGGAAAGTCATAGCAATTATTTCTCTACTGGCTCTCCGATTAGAGGGGGGAATGTTTAGGTAGAGTGACGCAAACAGAGGATCAAGCACTCTCTGAAAAATTGGATGATGGCAAGCTTAGTGTTTTTCTTATTAATATTCAGACATTAAGACACATAACAGATGAATTATTTCTTTTAGAAATCACTGCCATAACTGAACATTGGTTAAATGTTGATGAGCCTGTGTTTGTCAAAAATTATACTACAGTAAGCTGCAGATTTAATAGTAGTTTATCTCATGGAGGTACTATGATAATGTCTACTAACAACGACTTTTCGGCAGTGGCTAAGTTCGATAATTTATTGTCTGAAAAAGTATTTGAATTTCCCATCATCTATCATCTATGATTATACCAAATTGCATGATTATGCATATTAGCTCACCAACTAGAATAAGTAAACCTAGTTCCAATACTATATACTAAGTCGGGTCTTCTTTTGATCCAGAATTCGTGGACTGTGCTGTCTTTAACTCGGGTTTATCTGATCATGAGGCAGTATTAACAGAATTTTCGGTAAAATCCAAATGCAAAGTTGCTTCACGCAAATTATGCCGTATTTTTTCGGACAAAAATTTTCTAAATTTCAAGCACCTATGACAACAACTGACTGGGTTGTCCTCTCTGATGATGTCGATACCAAATTTTCTAGATTTATAAAAACTTTATCTACTCTGGCATTCAAATCCTTTCCTCTAAGGCCTATCAAAATTAAACAACATAAACCCTGGTCAACTAAAGGCTGACGCACATCTGCTACAGCAAGAAAGCACCATATAAGCCATTTTCAATATTATTGTTTTTAATATTTAAAGTAGAGCGATCGCATCAACGCATAACCATGATGGAACACTCTGTATACTTTTACCGCCGTGTCTATGAGAAGATGCTATAAATTACTGGTGTTCTGAAAGAATTTTACTAGGAATCTTAATTACGTTTAATGTATCGCAGAGAAATTTTAAACGGCAATGGTATTAATATTGCCGCCTAATATGGCAGCCATTTATCTCTCAAGTGATATGGAAAGTTGAAACATTAATGGCGAGCTTGCTAAATTATAATCACACCATTATACTGCAGTTAAAGTTAATTTAGGATTAATGAAAGCGTCTTTGATCCACTTTAAAATGGAGTATTTTTGTTAAAAGAAGCGTAACACTACTCCGCAATCCGCATCAAAATCGTCCCTGCATGGTGAACTTGTTATTTTAATAACTTCTACTTATTTAATCCCTAGACTCAAGCTGGCCTTATAGGATTGCAGAGTACCTACACCAAATATATGGCCGAAATGTGAAATGATTGGGCCCAGTCCGAAAAACGTCTTCAATGAACCGTTAATTGAGCAGCAGAAATGCGATTTACCCAACTAGCAGAAGAACTTATCCAATCTTCTTAGGTTGCAACCTGTCTCTTAAGCTACATTTTCTACACTAGCATTTGTGATTTCCTCCTGAGCCCTTAGATGCAGTTTCAGATGCACACGGATAAAAAATTCCGCAGCACATAGCTCAAATGGAAAAGCGATACAGTTGAAAATGGATTATTTTTGGATAATTTTCTTTGGTGCAATATTCACGCTTTATTATAATCACCGTCCGCCTCTGGCTTTGTATTCATAGTCGTAAAATCATTGTTTGAATACATTGCTATTTGGATTTACACTTGGATTTACAATACCCTTTAATTTTGTGGATATACCTATTAATAAAGTCAGGTAATGCTGTATGCAGGTATTTTGGCTGCCAGGTCAGTAAATGAAATTGAAGCATCCATTATTTCGATTTCTTTACAAATATAAGTAAATTTGCAAGGAGTGGATTATGAATTGTAGTAAGTATTTAGTTCACACTCTTCTGTAAAACTGTTAAATATTGTTGGATACCTATCACATTTATGGATAAGTTATTGCAAGTTAGGGCGGATTACTAATGTGTCATGAACCATTTTGTACCAAGTAAAAATATTTATAAACCCCGATATAAACCCTAAACCATAAATATTTAACCACATGTCTAATCAACAAAGGAGTGCTCAGAGTAATGCTCCTAAATTTAATTTTACATGTATTTCTTGTTTTCCAGTTATTTTCCAACGCAAA
>JAEQML010083622.1:0-10412 GCA_016904865.1 Pissodes strobi | reverse complement strand
TATAATAACTTTCTCGTTAATGTGGCTAGCATGGTGATGGGTGAGCTCCCAGCGACTGATGTTGACCCATTGATATTTGTTCAGGCTCGGAGTCAGGGCAGTCTACAACTACAGAGTTTAACATATAATGAGGTGCATGACATTATTCGCATTATAAGATACTTTACACAAATATTGCACTATATAAAAATCGGCCTTTCCCATTGGTCGATCCGCATGGCCCTCCGCTCGCTTCGCTCGCTACGGGGGCTCAAGAAAAGGAAACTAACCAGGTGCTAACCCAATCTAACCCAAGACATACCCAAAATCAAGAAAAAAAGCTGTTTAGAAACATAATCTTTAAAAAAAAATAAAAAAATGCAACGGGGTTCGAACCCGCGTTTTCCAGGTGAGACCCAACGATCTAAACCTCTACACCACGAGAGCTCTTGATAGAAATCGATTGCATCACGCAGACATATCGTAATACGAGATAGATCGACCAATAGGAGAGGTCGATTTTTACATAGTGTACTATTTGTGTAAAGGATCTTTAAATGCACATTATTCACTCCTTGAGGAACATCAGTGCTAGGCATGTCTATGAGCTGAGCATGCCATTCCTCTAGCTAAGATTTTAAATGAATGTCTTCGGGAACAGGTCTTTCCTGGCATGCTGAAAGTAGGCTCGGTCACGCCTATCTTCAAGAAAGGAGATATAGATGACTTATCAAATTACAAGCCTATTTCTGGCTTGCCTGTATTCTTGAAGGTGTTTGAAAATGTTATAAAGATCCGACTATGCAAATATTTGGAGGAACATAACATAACAAACAAAAATCAATTCGGTTTTCAAAAAGACCTAAGCACGACTGATGCTATTTTGAAATATATTGAATACACCCTGGACTGCTTTGAGGAGGGACTTTACTCTGCGATCATCTTCTGCGACGTCAGTAGGGTGTTTGCCTGCGTCCCCCATGATATTCTTCTCAGCAAAGTGGACAGGCTGGGTTTCGGACTAGCTTGCTTGGGGTTGGTTGCGTCATACTTACGGAACAGGGGACAATCAGTGCTGTTGGATGGTGTGAGGTCGGGGGTTTTGGAGGTTAGCGTGGCTGTGCTGAAGGGCTCCGCCCTTGGCCCTATTCTTTTTCTCATATACCTCAGTGATATGGAGTCTGCCATGACATACCATAATAATACCTTTACTGCGATTCAGAGTATTACGATTTGGGCGATATGCTGAATTGCAGTAGGAGCCAAATCACTTCCTTGTGGGAGACCATTAGACTGGTTTCTCCATCGGTTCTTTTTCCACTGCAATGTGACAAAAATCTTCTGTTTTGGGGTAGGGATCTGATTACTTTTATTAGGTGAAAATCTTTTGTGATATTGTAGACCTTATGCAGGAGTTTCCTGTGGTTTACGGTATCATAGGCTGCCGCGAGGTCTATGAGCGCCATGCCAGTGGTAAGTCCCTTCTCAAAGCCTTCCTCTATGTACTCTGTAAAATTAAGCACCTGGCTCGTGCATGACCTTCCCGGTCTAAACCCGGCTTGTTGGGGTATAAACTTATCGTCTAGGTGATCTTGCATTCGCTATAGGATCAATCTCTCATAAGGTTTAAACAGATTGCACAGCAGTGAAATAGGGCGGTAGCTGTTAGGGCATTCAGTATCTTTACCCGGTTTAAGGAGAGCAACAGCCTTAGATTTGCGCCACATTTTGGAAATTTTGAGAGTAGATCGGCAGTGGTTCATCAGCTCAAGAAGCCACCTCTCTGTTGTTGGTCCAAAATGTTTTATCTGCTCAGTCATTAGGTCGTCTACGCCTGGTGATTTTTCACTGAGTTCATTGCAGTGTTCAGTTCTTTGACATTAAAAGGCCTCTCCGTAAGATTGGCCTCGCTGCGGTTCCCTGTTAATTTCTTGCTTTTGACCCTGTGTGAAGTTCTTCCATTTTTAATCAGCTGGTGTACCACCTGGTTGCTGATGATACGGCAATGGGAATGACTGGGAAATATGGATTTGCGATGGTAAAAAACTTTAAGCTGACTTGCGCAAAGCAAACTATTGTAAGGGGCAAATTTTATAGGCGACGTAACTTTGGAATAGGCGAGGACGTGACAACTCTGCATGGCGGAGCGGGCGCGGTGAAGGGGTGATGGTGGCATTCTGATTGGTGGATGTCGATCGAGTAGGGCGCGACGGCGGAGTGGTGAGTCATAGAGTGGTGATTAATTAACATGATGACGATACTTGTTTAAGGTGAAAATATTGGTGGCTGTAATAATAAGGACGAAATAAAACTAGTTAGTAAAAGGTATATTATATTACATTTCCTCTAACAAGGGCAAATAGGCCCGATTTTCCAAGTATTGTGATGAATGATTACACAATAAATAAAGTGGTTTAAATTAAATATCTTGGTATCATAATCGATCAATACCCTAAATGGCATTCTCTTTTAGGCACAATTCGGAAACTAGTAAACACATAAGGCATTTGTTGAATCTCTGATTATATGTGACGCTTTGGAATTGGGTGGGTTGTATCAACAACACCTCTACAAAAGGACAAAGTGCTCACAAAATTTTAGATCGTTACGTCATGCATGTGGGCCTTTGCGATTTGGAGCAAAGATGTAGGACGAGAGCTTGCGGGTGGAAGGGTAATCGCGATCCAGGCGCAATTGGCTGCAACGTTGCCAGCCTACTACGATAGTAGCGAATATTAGGATGTCCGTATATAAAGAATGTATCTCTTACATTACAATTTCTCCAATATTGTAAAAACATATTTCCGTAAGGTGTTCTCTCCTCTCTTTATAATGTGGTATTTCGTAATTTATTTATTTAATTATCTAATACCACTACCTTGTTCGTGCACTTTCCTAAAATAATACTTGCGTTATAGAGCCGGCAGCAGCGTCTGAGACGATGTAATAGAAAGAAGAAGCAAAACAGACAACCAACGATTAGTTTGCAAAATTGCCAATATTGGCTGCGGTCATTAGTGTTCTTGAATTTTTCTGAAATCGTAACCACTTATATGCTTCTAAGTGCGTAAAATTTGTATATAATATTTCGTTGTATATTTAGGTATACAATTTATACTGTTAGGCGTATTTTTAAAAAGCAATATATATCGGATTTAAAGGTATTGTATGTTTTCCTGTCGGTTTCGGCTAGTTGTATGGTAAGGTTCTCAGTGTTATTATGCCTCAAAAGTGTTGTATTTTTGAGCGGGGTGGAAACTATAAAAATGGGCCTAAAGTTCATGTTTTCGGTTCTCCAAAGGATGTAAGTTTAGCTATGTTCTCTTAAGTAAATTTCAAACGGACCCTCTTGAAGATAGATTTGATAAATACATGCAAATGGCAGAAGATCATTATCATGTTGCTGTGCGACAGTTTTATAAGACAGAGAAGAAAGTTAGAATTCAATATATATTGACACTTCGGTCTCGCAGTTTTGGACCTATTAATGTTAATAAGTTCTATGAGCTACCTAATTATTACCCAGTAGAGCAGTTGTTTTGTAAACAAGAGAACACACGGTGATCAAACATCTAGTTCGAATATTGGTCACTCTCTCTGAAAACACACAGTCCTACGCCACTATGCTATATTAGCCGCTTCTGATTGGTGGGTTAACGTAACTATACAGTACTGTTACCTCTTCACGCATGGTACACCACTCGCTCCGGGGCGCAACCAGACAAAACTAACTGAAACTAACCCAAATTTACAAAAAGAAACAAACATAACCTTAAAAAAATAAAGAAAACATTGTCTTGCCCCCGACAGGAATTGAACGCGGGACGTCTACATTTCCAAACTAACCCAAACTGACTGGACTGTAGATAAACTGAAAGTGACGTTAATCCACCAATCAGAAGCGGCTAAAATAGCATAGTGGCTTATGGCTGTAAACGATCTTAAAATGCTCATAAAACCAATACCCACTTAATAATAAGGCCTTAGTGACTGTCGTATGACGTCATCGAAGCAGGCCGTGCATATAAGGGAATACATACACCAATATTTATGAAATCTCTCAATAGTTAACTTAATTTAAAGAACGCTCTCTCTATATGACAGACTCCCTTGAAAAATCCCAAATTGTTTTCAGTACCCTTAGGTACCGCAACGAAATTTATTTCCTATTTTTTGGATTGTAATTTGGTTTCTGGTGTGATCCTTGAAAACATTATAGAATTGTTTGTATTTGTAATAATGATAATTTGCAATATTAATGATAAATGTGAATGTAAATAAATAAAAAATACACCTATGTATACTATTTTTTAATATCCTTATCAAATAATGCACCTGTGCCTCAATTAAACTGATTTTCACACAATTAGTCGGAGTTCTTCGCATCAGAGCTACAAGGGCATACGTATTGAGCATTTTTACTATAGAAATGTGCATTCCAAACTGCTATAAGAATTCAATATTAGTTTTCCATTTTGATCAGTTTCCGATTTAACGAGAAATATCAAATTTGCAGTTGCGTCCATTTCCGGTAAGAGCGGAAGTATGTGAAGTGTTTGGGCCGTGGAAATGAAAGGTATTTAATTTCAAGTTGTGCTGATTTAATGTTGTTGCTTTTGTGTGGGGAGTTTATTAAATATCCATTTTCGGCAAGTCAGTATTACATAGAGTCGAATTCCAGGTGTGTTTTATGGAATATGTCGACAAGCAGGTATAAACAGCATTTCAAAAATTTAATAATACACAGGACATTTCGGTTACAAAAGTCTAATTAACGCCGATTTAAGCTTGAAACTAAAACGTAATCCTTCCTATTCTCTAACTAACTCTATACCTTAGTATAAAGTTGGCCTTTTGCTTTGGATATCGACATATACATGCTATGTGCAAAACTTAAGTTTCCGATTAAGTGACAATATTTTAGCCAATACATTAAAAGCACGACTTGAATCAATAACTCTTATATGTAGAAAGGATTAAGCGCTCACAAAATTTTAGCTCGTGACGTATTGCATTTGAGCCTTTACTATTTAGAGCGAAGTTGTAGGTATGATGACGTACAACGTTGCCAGACTACTACTATAGTAGCGAATACGGGTTACGATTCAAGATGGCGGACGATGACAATCGCCTGCCGCCGTCCGCTCAAAAAGTTTGTGATTTCTGCAGCATTTGTACTAAAAAATTAAGTAAATGTGTTAAATGTATAAAATGTGAGAAAGCCTTTCATAGCTATTGTATAACAAAAACTCCAGGATTCATAGTTCAGGCAGTAAAAGAGGTTGTTTGTTATGAATGCAATGAATCAGCAAACATGACAGTCCATGATAAACTGGGACAAACACAATGGTCTACTAGGTGCCCTGGTGATGAGCCTCAATGAGGTAAACCACTTACTTCGTGAGAAAATATCCTATTTGGAGGAAAAAATAGGAAAAACTTCAGGATCTCCCAAAATTGAGGTTAGTTTAATCGAAAACAAACCGATTTCACCCATTCCTTTATTATCCAATGACATCAACAGTTTTGACGTTGACGTCTCGGAAGTGACACTGACACTGGCATCAACCATGTGGTTGTTCCTAGAGAAGAAGAAGAAGACATTCTGTCTACTACTACATCAGACGGACAGATAAATAGTATGAGTATGAAAACGGACCGCAAATTCCAAAATCGCAGCGGTACAGGAGACACTATCAAAAAATAATAAACAAAAACAAACGTCGCATAAATCATCTTCGAATTCTTAGATTCCTTCCTCTGGGAAGAAATCAGGATCTTTTTGGTCTATCCCCAAAAAAATAACGGTTCAAGCTCAGGTACATGACGAACCATCTAAAAAAATTAATAATGTCAACCGAGGTAGTAAAGACGAAGCCGCTGCCGATCTTGACAAAAAGGCACAAAAAGAAGGGATTTCTCATGAGAGTGATGATCAGGGGGAGGGGGAATGGATTGTTCAAACTAGGCGTTGACGTCAAAAGTATCCTGCCACAAGGACTACCAGACCAACCCCAATTAAAGGCTCAAACCTTAATGCTGCCGAGTGGCAGATGGCTCAGAACCGATACTGGATATTCCTGTCTGGATTTTCAGCTACTATGGAAAGTGAAGTAATTTTAAGCTTTCTCAAAAAGCACAACCTTGGCAATGATTGTGTGTGTGACAAGATGAGGATGAAAGAATCTCGCTGGAGTGCATTCAAACTGGGTGTGCCTATGGACTGCAAAGACAAGATAATGGATTGTGATCTTTGGCCGGTTGGGATCACAATTAACCATTTTGTCAATCTTCAACGCCGAAAGATGACGAGGAGAGCCTCGGCTAGTCTACCACGGTTAGTTCTGTAAGCTCTAGTCAAACATTAATTCAAAATAATACAAAGAGTTTTAAAATATTTTATGCTAATTTTCAGTGTTTAAGAAATAAGATTTCTGAGTTTGAGGTATTTTTGGAGGATAAGTTGTTCGACTGCTTATGTGTCAGTGAACACTGAATGGTTCAGGATGAGTTGATAATGACAAAGATAAATAACATCCGGTTTGTTTCTGGTTTTTGCAGGTCGACATATGGTCATGGTGGTGTAGCGATGTTTGGTCGAGATGACATGATGGCAATAAATAATATCTCCAATCTTTCACAGGAACTCCACTGCGAAATCAGTGGCATGATCATCGGAAGGATTGATACACAGGTCTTGACTGTTTATAGATCACCAAATGGTGACTTCGAAACTTTCTTAGAGATACTCTCATGTGCCCTAGGTAAACTTGATCCCAATATCAGAATCATTGTGACGGGAGACTTTAATGTTAATTTTTCCACCAATAATAAAAGGGTTACAGATCTTTGCAATATGTTCTTGTCATTTGGTCTGTCACAGACAGTCAATTTTGCTACCCGGCAAGAAGTCTGTCTTGACAATGTGTTTACCAACTTTGTTGCAGGTTTTCAGTACGGCACTGTGACTTTGCATCATTTTCAGACCATGATGGTATAGTGATTCAATTTGAGACGAAGTCCATGTGCATTAAGTCAAGAATAGTGTACAGACCCATAACCGACTCCGGCCTTCTGCAGCTTTATAACATGATTGAGTCTTGTGATTGGGAATTTGTGTCAGATCAATCCATTGGTCCTGAGAGGAGGTTCGAAATTTTCATGAAGTCTATTCAAGAGTCGGTGGACAGGGCGTTTCCATTGAAGACGAGGCTTGATTCATATGGAGGGCCACGCAGAATAACTATCAATTGGTTCAATGATAATCTCCGTAACATGCGTGATAGGTTGGAAGCTCTTGTGGCCATCAATAAAGGCAACCCACACCTTATCACAAGGGACATGATCAGAGATTATAGGAGATGTTACCGCCATGAAATTTCCCAATCCAAAAAACAAGCCCACGACACTTTTATTAATCAATCATCCAATCCACAGGGAGCAATGTGGCAGATCATCAATGGTAAAAAGCCCAGTTCATCATCTGAAACCTCCAATACTCTGACGGCAGACTCTCTAAATGATTTCTTTATTGGTACTGCCGAGGAGGTGATCTCAACCCTCCCTGCCAGATCGGAGTGTTTCTCTGAATTTTTATTGCATCCTCCCACAAGAGATGAGACATTCAATACTGTAAACTATAATACTGTAAGAAGTATAATTGATCAAACAAAAAAACTCAAAAAGTAAAGATAGTTTTGACATAAATGTTAAAATTGTTAAGTCATTGAAGAATGTAATCATTTACCCTCTGACCAAGATCATGAACTCGTGTGTTACAGCTAACATATTTCCATCCATTTTAAAGACTGCGAGGGTCGTCCCCATTTTTAAGGGTAAGGGCTCTAGGAACGAACCAACATACTATAGACCCATATCCATATTGCCTATATTCTCCAGATTGTTTGAAAAAGTACTTAATCAACAAATCAAAGAATACTTTGAGACCAACAATTTGTTTTTTCAAAACCAGTTTGGCTTTCGTGTTGGTAGGCCTACTACTCTTGCTACAGACACTTTCACCACTCATGTCCTAGAGGGGTTTGAGAGAGGTTGTGATACTTTTGCTTCATTTTTTGACCTAACAAAAGCGTTTGATTGTGTCTCCCATTCTTTTCTATTACAAAAGCTTAAGTTTTACAATTTCCACTCTGATAGCATTAGACTGCTTAAGACATATCTTGATGGTAGAGCCCAATATGTATTTTTCAAGGGTCACCAATCAAAAACAAAACAGGTAAAACATGGTGTTCCTCAGGGTTCGGTTCTGGGACCTACCTTTTTTCTTGTTTATGTGAATGATCTTGTCAATGCTGTGTCAGATGTACGATTGCTTCTCTTTGCTGATGACACATCTATCTACTTCACATATATGCGCACCCTACAGATTGATGGTATTGTCTCTGACATATATAATAGAGTGGTATCTTGGTTTGTGGCTAACAGGTTGTCTCTCAACAGTGCTAAAATTCAGACCATGAACTTTTCCCTGTCACACAGAGCCCCTAAGCCTGTAGAGCCTCTTGTTACTTTTCTCGGAGTCTGTCTTGATCCAGGTTTGGTCTGGGCTGAGCATGTAAACAAGTTGTGTGGTAAGCTTTCTGGTGTTATTTTCCTGATCAGAAATCTCTCGGGATGTGTTTCTGCAAAAACATTGCTTCAGTCATATCATGGTTGCTTTGCTTCTCGACTTTCTTATGCACTTTTGGTGTGGGGGCACTCTTCACATGCTGACTTGGTGTTTGGACTGCAGCGTAAATGTGTGAGAATAATTGCAGGGCTCCAGTATCGGGAATGTTGCAGACAGAGCTTTGTGCAGTTGCACATCATGACTGTACCCTCACTCTATATTTTTCAGTGCCTATGTTACATTAGATCGAACATGAATCAATATCAATTCCACAGCAATGTACACAATCATCTGACCAAACATCGTGGCAATATTGTGCATGGGTTTCGTCGGCTCTCGAGGACCAGGGATGGTACTGGGTATCTGGGCCTGAACTTCTTTAATTCTCTGCCAAATAGTGTTCGTTTACTGAACTGAAAGTTTTCAGATCACGAATAAAAAGTTTTCTTTTATCAAGGGCATTCTACTCCTTCCAGGAATACTTTAGCTCAGATCTTGGTGAAGTATAGATGTTTTTTATTTTAATTGTTGTAATGTTGTTTTATTAACAGTTCTTTATCTTTTTAATTTCAAGTGTTTAAGATGCAATGTAGTAATTGTAAGTTTATATGTAGTGTAGTGTTTTATATATATATTTTTTTACATGACTTGTGTGATACTATTTTGTAATTTACATAAATAAATTGATTGATTGATTGATTGATTGACTGATTGATTGAATATTAGGATGCCCGTATATAAAGAATGTATTTTTTACATTACAATTTCTCCAATATTGTAAAAAGCACATTTCTATAAGGTGTTCTTTCCTCTTTCTATAATGTGGTAATTCGTAATTTATTTATTTAATTATCTAATACTACTATTCGTGCACTCTCCTAAAATAATGTTTTAAATTTCGTGCATTATTACTAACCATCTCTCTAAATACATACATACGTACATATGTATTAGATACATTATCCATATATATCTATAAAATATACACAGATATCTTGCTTTTACTACATATTGAAAATCACCCCATCTCAATAATTCCATATATATAGAGCCAGCAACAGCGCAAACAGAACAAATGATTAGTTTGTGAAATTAATCACTGTTATTGAGTTGGTATTGCTTGAATACTCTTCTAAAGTTTGTCGTTTTTGGAAAGTACTGTAACTATTCAGAAATACCTCGTTCTACTGCGAAAATTGTCAATGATCCATCAAAAATCTGGTCGCAAACCAAGAAAATTATATATTTTTAAATGGCTAAAGTCCTCCATGAGCGAACTATGAAGTGCATCGTAAACCTGAATAGTATTTATGGTTATAGTAAAATAATATTATTTCACAGAGCATTTCTAACTAAACGAGGTGAAGACAAATAATTATTATCAATACGTTATATGCAAACTGCCCTGGCCTGGCAGACACCAACTTGAGTTTATTAGGCTTCATCGGCAGTCAATATTCCGAACTTTCCGAACACTTGAAATTGCATCAACTTTCAATTAAGATGAAGGAAGAAACTCTTCAAAATTCCCTTTAACATTTGTTCAGCCAAAAATACGTTTACACCACATGTCATAGTTTTAGCTTTTAGCTCTAGAGTGATGGATACATTTCGAAGAGCCCTTGATGCACAACAACAACAATGCAAGACAAAGTTTCATTGCTGGTTAATGTGTGGCCTTATTTCTGAACAGGCTTGATAAATTTGTGGCATTAATATCGCCTTGGCTTTTAGCTCAAGAATTATTTTATCTCTGAAGAAGACATTATTTTCTAAAGGAAATATACGCTACCTAATTAATATA
>JAEQML010083621.1:0-10412 GCA_016904865.1 Pissodes strobi | reverse complement strand
ACAAAATTTCAATCATTTGTGGAGCAAAAGGCAATCAATTCCAGGGTCAGAAATTAATGTCTACTTAAATTTTTAGTGACATGCATTGTAACTGCTTCCCTAGATTTTATAAATTCTAATGCGTACATGATTAGCAGGGATGGTAAAATAAGGCCAAGAATCGACAAAATGTATCCATTATCCTTCGCATCCCCGCCGTCCTTCATTACACTTTGTAGTATACAATTTTATCCCAACCGGTACAAGTTTTAAAGAAGTTATCAAAAAACAAGATGATTCAGCCGTCCCAGGCCCGGTCGCTCAAGCTCGTAGCCCTGTTGCGTCATTACAATTTTGTACCGTTCGGTGACAAGTAGTAAAGATCCGTAAATCGGATCTTTCTTTTGGTTTTAAGAAGAAAAATGCCTAAAAATCGTATTTTAAGACAGTGAAAGTGTTAGTGTTTGCGTCGCAAAGGAGGCGAAAAAGGGGGCAATATTCATCGTAAGAAGCAAATCAGGGGGTGAGTCCATATAAGATTATATGCCAAAATTTCAAAAATACATAAATACCTGGTTATCTTAGATATATAAAAACAGAAACTATCTCTCGTAATAAAATTAAAATGAAAACACTCTCAAACTTCTAAAACTAACTCTATTAGAACAAAATAGAATGCGAACTGGTTACAGTCAAAAATGCAAATGAATCAGTAAAGAAAAAAAAAATTATATACATATTTTCCCTCTCGTCAGCGAGGCAGACGCTATCTTAACAAAATTAAATGTGCTGGATTTTAATTATATTAGCAAACTATTATTAAATACGAGGGCATGACAAAACATTGTTACATTCATTAATGTTTTACATAGAGTAAAACCTTTATAACATATAAAGATGAATATAAAAAATAGAAACAAAATGTTTATAATGCCTTCGTATTATCACGTTTTCGATATTTAATCCCCGTATGGGGCACATGTGGGACTATAAACTACAATTCGATGCAAATATTGCAAGACAAAATACTAAAAGTTATATGTAATTATGATCCACTGACTCATACTGTAGATCTATATGAGAATTTAAGAGTATGAACAGAATAAACTTATCTACAGGATAATAAATAAAACTCAAAAATCAAATAATATTAACATAATATTTTCAAGGGATATTCATAGCTACAATAATAGAGATTTTATAAAAAATCATACTGTTATTAGTAAAATGCATATCCTCAATACCAGTGTTCAAAAACACTGTCTATGGGGATAAGGACTATGTATATTGTAATTATTGTTATTACTGTATTATATTTTTTTATGAGTAAGTCTAAGAGTGCCTTTTTCTCACGAAATTAACCCCTAAAAACTAGCCACAAAGGCAAGCTGACTCATAATTTACGCGCGACTAAATCCCAAGTTGGGCATTATTATGACTTTGTATGGCCCTCCGCTCGCTTCGCTCGCTACGGGGGCTCAATCAACAGAACCCAAAGCTAATCCAAAATTAGGAAAAAAAGGTAAATTAATAGAAATTTTGCTAGAACGTAGAGACATGGATTAGAATTTAGCCGCTCGTCATAAATTTATCGGAATGTTATCGTTCGGCTTTGTCGAATCGATGTAATACCGGAACGCATTACTTGTATACAATTCGTGTTGATATGAGCCGGCCGGTGAGGAAAAAATTGGAGTAGACATTGCTTGCAGGAGAGGTTAATAAATAGTAATAATACCAATTTACAAGTTCGCATTTGCAAGTGCGAATGACTTTAAATAAAATTGGCCTTCACATTTGCAGATGTGAAAGGCCTCAACAGCCTCCACCCCAGTAGGTATATTATGTTAGAGGCACACTATATCCCTACATTTGCCGATGTAAAGGATATATGTACCGACAAAAATAAAACGGTATAGTGCTATGTATTTGCAGATACATAAAATAAACAAATAACCACCACACTATTGCAATGCGAGTTCTTGTCTATGGTTCATCATACCCCGTTTTCCTTACGTTACAGAAATGACAGTATTTGCACTGCAGATACTGTAAATATGCTAAAAAATCGTTGCATTTGCAGATGCATAACGAGGGTTAAGCAGCACGCAAAAAGGTGAAGAGTTCGTTGTATTAGCAGATACAATCGATCGTACCCTCCACTGTCTGCAATTGCAGTTGCAGGTAGTGATTATATTCATGAAGCTATTTTTCTGTTCAAAAACAGAAATTACAGCATTTGCAGATGTTGTAAATATGGCTAATAGATCGTTGCATTTGCAGATGCAATCGATACCATAAGTAGCAAAACCAAGGAAATTCTTTTGCATTTGCAGATGCATTAGAAGATCCTCTCATGCTAGCTGAGGAAGTAACTCATTCGAATCGAGACTTACCAACATCAGAAATAACTACATACCCAGATAGTTTTTAGTTGGAACAATTACTTATTTAAGAAACTAAATTTAAAAAAAAAAAAAAATCAGTATGATAGAGCAGTATCCGCCAACTGCAATGTCCTCAGACCACCAAAATTAAATCTTGAAGTATAAACTGTACTAAATCCTGCAACTGCACGCCAAAACAACTACTTCTATCAATTACAGAAACAACTAGTCCGTGGGTTTTAGCCCTCCTTTTCAATAACTTAAATAAGCCAACCGTCTGAACTAATATTATACGTTCAAAATTGGCAAAAATTAAATATAAACAGTTCAACAATAGCGTGGGTACAAGGTTATAAAATCCCCTTCAAGGACACCACTTCAGATTAGCAAAGTACGTTGCGACATTAAGGGCCGTATTTGTGGTTGTTTCTTGAGGCTTCCTCAGACCTTAAGCATGCCTCAGAATCTTAGAATAGACCTGACAGATTTGTCAAATAATTAAATATACCCTATTCTAATGTTTCCATAATCAGGGAAGCCTCAAGATTTGACTGTAAATTCGGGTAAAAGAATTGTGAAATCGCCAAGTATCAATCCGCGATTAATGAACTTTTAAAAATCGTGGCTGTCGAGGAATGTAAATCGGTGTACGGCGAATTCTTATCGTCGTACTCACTCAATGGGAAATATCGATTTATGCCAGCATAAAAACTTAAATAGGTATATGACAGCATCTCATTTTAAACTCGAAGACTACAGGACGGCACAAAATTTAATTTCAAATTACGCATTCTCGGGAAAATTGATCTTAAAGATGCATATTTCCTTATTCCAATCCACAGTAGTCATAGGAAGTTTTTAAGGTTCGATTTTTGCAACGTACTATACCAGTTTAATTGCGTTCCATCTGGTTTATGTACAGTGAGTTCCATATCTTTTCACAAAACTTCTCAAACCAGTCGTAAGATATGTAAAATTAAAGGGTATAAAAACTGTACTCTATTTAGACGATTGGCTAGTTATTGGTAATTCAAAAAATAATTGCTTAAAAGTATAAATAAAATTACACAAACATTACAAGATTTAGGATTATAATTCCGAAAAAAGCGTAGTTATTCCCGCGCAACAATGCCCATTTTTAGGGTTTATTTATAATACAACTAACATGACAATAGCCTTAACTCAAGAGAAAAGGGAAATAATTTATAAAGACATACAAAACATTAGGAAAAAAAACTGTAAAATCAGATTATTTGCAACTCGTCGGAAAACTAGTTGCTGCTTGGCCAGCTGTACGGTAGGGCTGGGAATATGACTCAAAGATTAAGATAACTTTCACAATGGAAGAAAATCTGAATTGATGGTTAAAAAACTTAATGATGTGTGTTCAAAGTTTTTCTCAACATAAATTTTCTTTAGAAATATTTTCAGATGACTCACGAACCGATTGGGGCGTTTTCTGTAATGGGAAAAATCACAAGGGTTTTTTGGAACGGAAAAGACTGTGGCGTTCACATAAACATACAGAACTTAAAACAGCCTTTTTCGGCTTAAAATGCTTTGAAAAAAAAAACCCTCTCAAACTGCCATATTCTCTCAAAATTGATAATGCAAGGGCCATATCGTGCATAAACAAAATGGACAGTGTACGATTCAATAAATTAAATAGTATAAGAAAAGCTATTTCGAAATGGTGTGAAGGTAAAAACATCTATATTTACGCTTCATACGTCAATCTGGAAACAGAGAGCTTTTCTACGACAAAGCGTACCTGATGAAGCGATAAAAGTGATTATTTCTTCATTGACAGATAGCACCCTTAAACCATATGGATATATTTACAATAAATGTGGGAATTTCTGGTTTTGTAAGCACCAACAAATACATAACAATAACCGTAAACTTATTCTTGAGTTTCTAAATATTCAATTGTCTTTGGGGTCATCCTACTTTACCATGAACTCACACAAATCTGCACTTTCTCTAATTTGGATATTAAATAAATAAATAAATTTGATATTACCTTATTTTATTAATCAACCTGAACTATGTATGGTCACACTATTAGAGACTTACATAGAACGCACAAAAGGAAAAAGGGTGCTACCAGTCAATAAAAAGTGAATAGGTCGTTGTATTAGCAGATACAATCGATCGTACCCTCCGCTCTCTGCAATTGCAGTTGCAGGTAGTGAACATACCTAATTTTCTGTTCAAAAACAGAAATTACAGCATTCCTAGATACGGTAAATATGCTTATGGATCGTTGCCTTTGCAGATGCAATCGATACCATAAATAACAAAACCAAAGAAAAGTTAAACTCACAAAAAGCCCTATAACCCAGCCAGCAGTCAAACCATTAGCAGATGAGTCAAGTCAATACTAAAAGCCAGCCGTATAACACGGAAATCTTTGAAGCACGCAGCACGCGACAGGTGGCAATTCAGCAGCTCAAGAATGGAAGTTACATTACAAACCACTCAGAAAACAGCTGGCTGGACAAAAAAAATCAAAAGTATTCTCAAAATTCTATAACAAACCTATCGCGGGTAATCCACTGAATTTGCATCTTGTTTATTGAACCATAATTTCTAAGGAATCATATAAATATTAAGTTACAATTATTATAACTTACTTACCAACTCATTATCATATTACATAAGAATATTCGTCTAGTATTAAAAATAAGTTAACAAATAAATTAATATCAGTCGAGCGTTAAACAGGTGTACCTTCATATGTATACTATTAAATCTAATGTCTATTTGGAATTTGGATTTTAGTTTATAAAATGGGCCTTGCAAATCTAAAACTACAGGAAATCGCAATTTTCAGTTAATGTAGATTACATCCCAAATACTTTAAACAGCTACAAAGTGTAATGAAGGACGGCGGGGATGCGAAGGATAATTACAAGATCAATCGACTTACCTGTAAGGAAGATCGATCGGAATTATCCGAGCATCCCCGCCGTCCTTCATTACAAACCCACCCAGTCTTTACCTTCTCCCTATCACCCCAAATGTGATGTAATCAAAAATCTCATAGGAACCAAAATTGTAATGACGCAACAGGGCTACGAGCTTGAGCGACCGGGCCTGAGACGGCTGAATCGTCTTGTTTTTTGATAACTTCTTTAAAACTTGTACCGGTTGGGATAAAATTGTATACTACAAAGTGTAATGGAGGACGGCGGGGATGCTCGGATAATTCCGATCGATCTTCCTTACAGGTAAGTCGATTGATCTTGTAATTATACAAATATTTTTGTAATGGTTATTTAAATAAAAATAACATATCGATTATCAGTTGTCTCACGTGAAAGAAACAGAACACCAACAACACAAAGCAATTTTTAGATTATATCGTTTTGTTTTTCTTATTTTTATTACTATCTAATAGTATCTAACTTAACGAGTGTACAATATAGGCCATAATCTTTTGAATGTATAGTCAAGCACTAAAGTTTATCTACAACTGGGGTTACCAGATCCAGAATTTTCCAGCAGGACAAATTTAGAAAACAATCCAGACAAAATACGGACATTATAAAATTTCTTTCGAGAAAGTATGAAGAGTTATTTCTCACATCAAAACACAAACCATTAAATAAATAAAAATAGTTGTTATTTCTTAAAACACAATATACCAGCAACAAAGTCAAAGAGAGTCACTATACCCTCAGGTATATTTTAAGATAGGCTAAAGAAGTCATATGCATTGCTGGACACCATCAGTATTTCACTGTTTTTTCACCATATGATGAACGTGTATTTGCAAAAAATTACCTTTTCATGTCGCCAAAATATGGCAAGCTCAAACTCAAGAAAAATTCGTTTCGTTCGAAAAATCGCAGTATCTAAATATATCAGCCATATCCAAAACCCGCCAAATTTGTTTTTCCATATCTGTCTAAGGAACCGCAATTCGATATAGCAAGCCGTTTCGAAGATATCCGTTTTTAATTTGACCAACATTTTCGACTTTAGTACACTTTTTATCCAGCAGTGTATAAAACTTCTTTGCTGATTTTTTTCCGATCATGAAGGGCAAAATATGAATGGCTCCCATATGCCTCATCATATTTATGGTGGGAATTTGGCCGTACGATGAGAAATAATACTGCCTCGGTGCGTCTCTCGATTTGGCAGACATATATTTTATGCATTTCATTTATTAGTTTCAAATAACTAAAAGACATTTATCGTTGAAACTTGAAACACAACCAGATAGACATTTTATCTGCACAAAACAGAAACGGGGAATAGCCTAGAGGCCCGCATAGTGTATTTGGTATACGGCGAATAACTCTCTTCCCCCATATTTTATCACCAGTTTTATGATAAACATTTTATGTTATGCAAATTCGCTGACATGACTGGTAGAACATAGTATACAGTAAACCCCGGCCCGTTCAATGCTTTTGTTTTATACAAATTTCCTGACACGAACAGTGGTATGTGGACACGAATGCAATGGTAGAACATAGTGTACAGCATCGATTATTGTCAGAGAAAGATAGTCAGAATTCGCGCGGATATGTGGGAAAGACGGAGATAAAAGGATATTCCCTGCTTGGTTTGAATTATGGCCGGAAGCAAAATTCGCATCGCCGCGCCGTTGCACCGTATGCCGCTTTCCTTCTGTCTTTACCAACGCTATATCTTCCTCTCGACTATCGTTCGCCTCGCGCCATGTCACACATTTTGTAACGTTTTAGCAACGCGTGCACGGGACGAAAAGAAAATATGATTATCCCATGTTTGGCTTGAATTGTGGACGGACCGGAAGCAAAATTAGCCTGGCCATCGCACCGCATATCTCTCTCTTTCTAGCTTTATCAACGCTATATCTCCCTCTCTACTTTTAATCGTCTTGCGTCGTTTCACACATTTCGTGATGTTTTCACCAGCTTACTCTACAGGTATAGCGCACCTAAGGAAGTTTCACTTCAAAAATTATTTTAACAAATTTAGCCTACGTTCCTACTTACCTCAGTACATAATTTGATGTATACTCCAGAGATGCCTATTGTAATTTTTTCATTATTTTCCTCTACGTTTTTGCTCAATTCAACATCACATTGTTTAAGTACAACATATGGTTGGTCAGAATATTCGCTGAGGTCATAGAATAAACTGTGCAGTCCAGAAAGTGATGTTACTAGATTTAATCGGTTGCAATGTCTCGAAAAGTCAACCATTATCTCACTTTTTGTGATAAAATATCTAAAACATGATAATAATGATCCGGGTTATGTTTTAATGTAGTTACGGATTTGATTGGACCTACTTGAAATAATAAACTAATGAAGAATTCAAACCTTATTACGGATACGAATATATCAGTTAGAGCTCCATAAAATGTATCAGTTACTACAACAAAACATCCTCATTCTAAAATACTTGCATTTCTCCGTATTAAACACACATCTTTAATTATGAATTTTAAAATAAAAATTAAACTTAATACCGGGATTCAAACTCAAAATTAAGAAAACATACTGAATTCTTAGTTTGAAAATTGGAAATAAGCTTAATTTCTAGTTTTATCCTCAAAGTCAGAGAAACATTTTGGATTCCGAGTTTCAAAGTCATAATTAGGCTTAATTCCGCGTATCATATTTTAATTTCCCAGTTCCTTAATTCCAAGCATTTTAAAGTCAGAATCAAGCTTCATCTCCAGTTTCAAACTTAGAGTTATTAATAGACATAATTATGTTCCATTCCTAATTTCAAACTCAAAATTAAGCAAACATCCTTAATGTGAGTTTTAAAGTTAGAATATTCCGACTCAAATTTAGAATGCCGAGTATTGCCGAGTCTTGCAGTCAAAATTAATCTTAATTCCGAGGTTCAAGCACAGTATTCAGGAAGCAATGTTAATTCTGAGTTTGGTAATTATAATTTTGATGTTTAATTTCTATTTTCAAACTCAGAATTCACGAATAACCTTTAATTCCTAGTTTGGAAGTAAAAATTAAAGTTAATTCTGATTTTTTGAATTAAAATATGGATAAAGAATTTGTGCTCAATTTGCGCCAAGAAAGTGTGGCATCATCATGATTTTTCAACACTGCTAGAAAAATAAATAAATATAATTATTGATTTATTAGTAGGCTGAATAAAAAACGTGAAATAAACGTAAAACAGTGGTTTTATTCAATTAAATTTATAAATAAGGTTGATTAAAAAAAAACAATATGAAATAAATAAGACTTTAAAGACTTAAAAAAAATAATTTTTTTTTTAGTAATATGTGTTGCTTCCTCTGGTTCATATCACATCCCGACAACGTTGTGGCATGCTTCCATTGACATGTACGATGCATGCGTCCAATCAATGTCTGAAAATAATCTTGTTCCAGATTTTCCAACTCTGCAGATGGTAGCTCTTGGAGTTGTTCAAGATTAGCTGCAAGGACATTGCCAGACCTTACCCTGTAAAAATTGTCCCAAATATGCTCTATTGGGTTTAAACGCTGGCCAACCTAAAACTGAGATATTGACCTCCTGAAGTAGCCATTAACTATCTTGGCTACGTGTCGGCGTGCATTATCATGCATTAGGAGTAAAATCATTACCAATACATGGAGCGTAAGGCAGAACGTCTTGTGCCAAAATTAATCCAATGTATCAGTGTGTAGTTAGGGAACGGGGGTTCCCTAACCATCAAGCAGTACCAATTTCGGGAGGGCCCTTAAAGATATTCCCTCTCAGACTCTCGGAGTATAATAGACCCTCCCCCGAAATTGGACGAAGGTCTTAAAAATGGGAACAGCGCTCACCATCTCATCTATAAACAGGTATTCGTCGGAATATCCAATCATGGATATTCCATATCACGTGTTCTCTCGCACATGCTAATCGCGCTACATGGTGCTCCCTGGTGAGACGAGAAGCAGTGGCAGCTATTTTAGCTGTAATTCCAGACTACCTTAAGATTTGTCTAATGGTTTGTGAAGACATCAGTGCATTTAGAGTCGCAGATAACTCAAGTTGAAGTTGAGTTGCAGTCACATATTTTCGACGTAGAAGCTGAAGTAGAAATCGATTGTCTGCACTGCGGACATAACGGCTCGTCTCTCATACCCTCCTATATCCTGGCGCCTAACAAAACAACCACTCGAGAGTGATGAAAGACAACAAAATTAGCGACAGTTGCAGTCAGAGGCGCTCATTTTCAATAAGGGAAATTACTCTGATTAGTCGATCCCTTGTTAAATTTGAGTTTATGTTTCCCCGACCATCCATGTTCAATATTATTAACTGAATTCGCAATTCAACACAAATAATGAAATCTTAAACGAAGCAAAATATGGACTGACAAAGCACAAAATGAACAAAAATCATTTTCCAACTTTTTCAACAGAAATTATTTATTTTCCATCGCTTGTCTTCCGATATGATTACATTGTAGTTTCTGAATCACCATACCCATCGATACGTTTTTAAAGCATAAAATTTTTTATCTTCAACCCGAGCCTGCTATCGCACCTCGATGCTTCATTCTGTTTTCTGTATCCATCGAATACGTTGAAAAAACGTTCTGTGTTTGTGTTTGTGAAATAAAATGTCGAAAAGAAGGGAAAATATATTGTCCAGTTCCTCAAGTAAGTGTTAATAAATTGTCTATATAGAACTAGGCTGGGGCCTAATATTTACGAACAAATATCTACGTACAATGATACAATGTACAGTTGATAAGTTGTATTGAGGTTTATGCTAAGTTCACTAATTACAACTAGACTATTTTAAATAATTAGAATAATTAAAAAACCTTGCATATAAGCCGAGGGCTTATTAAATTCATATTCATGCAGGTTTTCAGTAAGGCACAATACGTTGCTCAACCGAGAGAAATAGATAATAAGGTACATAGACGAAGGCCCCACAAAGAGTTGGTTAGATTGAGTTAGATAGTGCATAGGCCGAGGGTCTTATAATTCGCATACAAATAGCATTCAATCGACAAATTCTTGCCGAGGGCATAGAAAAATAATATGTTTAGGCCGAGGGCTTCGCAATACAAAACATTCTTAATATT
>JAEQML010083618.1:0-10413 GCA_016904865.1 Pissodes strobi | reverse complement strand
TCCTAGTTTGTAGGTTTAGTTTTTAGTTGGAGTGTATCTATTATTGGCTTTGTAAAACTTGTTGATACAAGAATAAATAAATAAATAAATTATAATGTTTTTATAAAACTATTTAAGTGGTATCTAAATATTAGTTAGAATCTCTCCGACACAAAAGTTGTAATTAGTATGTTCTAGGCTAGAGCTTAAAGCACTGATTAGGGATTTATATATTTATTGTATTGTAATATTGAGTTGTATTAAATAAATGATATAAAAAAAATAAATAAAAAGTTTGTCTAAAAAGCCTTGTTTTATTTTTTTGTCATTTTTAAATAAATACAATTCCGATATGAGGAGATAAATAAGTAGATCTTTCCATCTGTGAAACAAAACCAATCCACTATACCTTCCCTTATAATATCAACTATATATCTATTATAATAACTAATATTTCTTTATGTTCCCTGCTATAATCATCTATAATAAAGTGTATAAAGCAACAACTCTGCTGAAATGTCACTTAACAAGAATTTAAATTATTCTATAAATTTCTTTTGATAAAATCTTCGTTGCTAAAGATTTGTTTCTTATTTATAACATTTCTATGCATGCTGTCTCTTATATGTGCATTCCATATATTGAACATTATTTCTCAATTTTGATGTATATTGATTATGTATTTAGTTTATTAACAAATCAAAATAATAAAATACCTTTCATTAACCTAAATAAACCCAAAACAGTGATATATTAATAGCGTTTTTATTCAAATGTCTAATAATCGTCAATTAAATATAATCAATATAACAGTTCTTATGGCAACTATTTCAGATAACTCTCATTGTGACGTAATGCGCGAACTCGACCGAATTGGGCACTCGGGAATATCATACCTGCTATTCTTTGTATCATGTGTCTATACCCTGCAACCCTGCAATAATTGTGAAAGAATTTACATAGGTCAAACTTCAAGAATTTTAAAAGATAGAATAACCTCTCATAATACCTTAGATTTGAAACATGAATTTAATTATAAAGACAAATATTTTGTGTAAAGTAACTAATAACAATAAAAGATTATTTTTAGAAATGGTAGAAATATCACTTCAACTTTAACCTAATTCAATTAACAAAAAAAACTGACTTTGAAGGTCTAAGTATTCATCCATCATTTAAATTAAAACATTTATTAATAAAATACAAAAATCATTCTAACAAATTAAATTACATCTAGATAATTAACTATAACATTAACAAAAAGCATATTGAACCATACCTTAAATAAGTTTCAAACTTTTTTGATTTGACATAAAATACAGATGTGTCAGTGTCCGAACGTCCTGTACTAAAAAATGTTATAACTAAATTTATTAATTATATTTAGACCTAATGCCAAATATTTCCTTATACGTAATAAGAAAATGTTCGAGATGGAGCTGTAAATATATTTCATAAAAAAATAAATGACACAGCTGACCCAAATTATTCGGTACAAGAGGTACATTTCGTCAATGTTTGCATTCGCTTCCCACTTCGGCAAAATAATTGCGATTTTCAGCGGTCTGATTTTGCTACCACTAGGTTCGCTGTTTCCTAGCTACAGCTCTTGCGCATCTTCTGTTAAACCAGGGCTTTCCTTTTGAGGGTAACTTGAGCGAATTTTGGGATGTATGCTAATCGCTTCGCAACATACTAGGGCGGGTCGTCAGTGCCAAAGCAGTCGTCGAACCAAGGAAAATTTAGATAGAACTCTCTTAGATCGTCCGAGCTTGCACGATTGTACTAGCAGATTTTACGAGGCAATGGAGTGGCAGTTCACAACCCGTTGTAATAAGTTTGTGGTTGGAAATGCCTAATGGCGGACAAACTGTAATTGTGTACCGGTCAGGATTTGTAGTTAGAAAAAGATCCGGGAGGGCGGCAAATTCGCGCCTATCTTAGTGTCGAGTTGTTTCGTCTACATGTTGAGTAACCTATACTACTATTATCATATACTTAATGACAATTATCCCACTATTTCTATCTATTTTTATTGTAATCTCTTCATTTATTAGAAGACAAATGCTTCAGCTTCTCTACCTTCGTCTGGTCTTGTTGTGATGTCTGAGTCAGTTGATCTTGTGGGCATTGAAATCTCCCAGAACGATTATTTCTGAATTGGGATGGTAGACCTGTAGCTAATGTTGTAAAAAAGCTCCAAGCGATAGAGACAGCGTATAATTTTGGTTAATCACTTGGCGGTGAACTTGAGCCACATGACGTCAAGGTTGTTCGATTCGAGTTAGGGTTGCCAACTCCAAGATTTCATAAATCGGGATGTTGCACATCAAAAATCGGGACATCCCTAATAAAATCGGGACCTAAAGTAAAGAGTTGAAAGTTTGTTGTGCACAACATCAGTTTTGAATCCAGGGAGGATTTTTAATGAGAATATAGAATATAGTCAAGAATAAAGTTTATTCGAATTTAAAAGAAAAACATTTTTAGGCACAATAGGACATTCTAAAGAAAATAAAATAACCGAATATAGAATAGAATATCCTGCCTAGTATATACCTACATATGTAACATGAAAACATAACAATAATATCAATGAGAAACAACTAAAAGGCTACTTCTTGTAAATTCTAATTCTGTGTAGATGACATATTACAAACGAAATTTATTCCTATGCAATGTAAAAAATAACATTTTCTTTTGTAATAACTAAGAACTAACAAATAAAAAATATATTCTATTGCGTTATTTTAAAGGAGTGTTTTTTTTGGCTTTTTGCCTAAGTCAGCTTTGATTTATTGCTAATTGCGTGCTTGTAAAATTCTCTACAAGTCTGTGTAAAATTAACTTTTATTTGTAACTCACTTTTAATATACCTCAAGTTTCCTTTTATATAAGGAGTGGATATAAAACGGGTGTATCTTGTATCTGTTTGTCATTTTTGCGGGCAAATTTGATTCTCGATTGAAAATCGGTACTTTTGGCGTCCCGCCATAGGTCTTGGCGGGACGTAATGAAATGACCCCAAAAATCGGGACGTCCCGCGAAAATCGGGACGGTTGGCATCCCTAATTCGAGTGTTTCCTCGCGGTGGCATGAAATGTCGCTTCGGACAAAAATGAATATTCCGAACTTGTGTCTAAATCGGGAGTATAGGTGGTAACCAGGGTAGGGGTAGTTTGATGTTGTTGTAGAACATACTGGTTTTCCTCTAAGGTTTAGTATGTGTGGTCACTCCCTGAGCAAACTGCTTTCACCAGTTTGACGTTCCTGCCTACTAATACAATGCCTCTTCGCTCGTTATAAACTGTAGTTGATCAGCTCCAGACTTTGTGTTTCGCTATTCTACGCCTGGAGGAGGACAATGGGATTTGATGGGCCACATCCCGTGTCAACTCGGAATGGCGGGCGCATCACTCTCCGTAATTAAACTGCTCTCGCCAGTTTAATGTTCCTGCCTGCACTAATGACAGTCGGATAATCATGTCTTATAAATTGATAAAGTAGATGATAGCGAAAACACATCATCCCCAAGACTTAAAACAAACGCATTTGATCTTATGGAAACATGCTAAATTAAACAAAATAGTAAGAAAATAGGTGTTTTTAACAGACATTTTCAGAGTAAACTGATTTAAAACGGTGCTTCAGTTTTAGTAGTTTACAATTGATATAACATGAACAAATTTATTAAAAGGATTTTTTTTATTGAATCACGACATGGTGTCATTTTCACGGTGCAAATAAATTTTCAAAATGGCATCGTTGGCTTTTTATAGAAATTGCGCTATTTACGAATGTGACGTCGACATATGACAAAGTTCCCTACAAATTGCCCACTTCAGTCGGGGGTCGACTGACTAGTTTGCGGTTACTGCATTTCCAACTTGACCTCTGTCGGCGATATGAGACAATACACACGTAGCGGTAAGACTATGCGATTACAGAGTCCAACATAGCCCAGACGTTGGTTTAAGCTAAAATTCCAACTTTTTTAAATTGGTATCTTCCGGTAGTCGATCTGACGTTGGCGAACATCTTAATTATAACAATAACTAAGTACGCAGGGCCGTAGCCAGGGGTACGCCAGAGCAGGCTGCGCCCTGGCAACTTATTTGCCTGTACAACATCATTCCGAGGATAGGGAAAAAAATCGAAAGTAATGGGAACTACGCGCCACCTGTTGCCTTGTAGGAGTAGATTTGACAAGTTGGTTATTTTATTATCCAACAATGCTGCCGGATCTACCGTTTTTACGATACATCTACTGCTTTCACACTGCAGCTACCGAAAACAAAGTAATCATATGAGTTGATCTATGCAAATACTAAAACTAAGGTAAAAAAATTATCAATGGACAATCGATAAAACTATGAACACGATTTCGTTCCTCATCTCTATGCAGACGTCGCAAACGATTTATATCATATTTATCCATCGACTTGTGTCGTGTGACGTATCTTGTCTGTAGTTTTTGAATGTATATGACCATGATGTGAGTAAATTGATACGTAATATCAACGTTTTAAAAATCGAAACGTATGTTTTAAATTATTAGTTCTGATGAATTTTATTTAGCTGATGACCCATCAGATCTTACCTACAGGAAGGCAAAAAAGAATACATGCTCAAAAATTTAAAACAGAATGGGAATAAGATTCAGAATTTTAAAACTGCCTAACGCCTGAAGAAGCAGATACTGAGGGTTATTGCAAAATCTGCCATAAGAATATTAACATCAGTTCGGGGAAATTACAACTTGTAAAACGTCAAAAATTTAAAGTGTTGGTTCTTATTTTACGATATACTCTTAATTTTGAAAATTGGGTTAGTTTTTTCTTTTAACCAAATAACAAAATTATTTAAAATTTTTAGTATTTTCTATTTTTTCTTGTAAAATATTAATCAACCAAATTTATAATAATATACCTACTGCGTGCGCCCAAAAGAAAATTATGACGTCATATTATGATTGCTACCGTTTTCAATCCTAATCTATCGTTTCCTATGCTTTTAGATCTGGCAGCACTGTTATCCAGTAGCGGTGTGGAATTGATACTTTTTCTCTTTGAATATCAGATACTTAGTATTGGATACTTAGTAATCATAAGCTTGGTAATAGATATGTGGGTAGCGAACTCGATTTAATGGTCTAAGTCTGAGAGAATATTGGAAAATTAATTAGATATTGCTTTTATCAATATGAAATAGAGTAAATACATTTTGCCCATAAATATTTTACTTGTTATTAAATAAAACACACAATTTTATACTCGCTTGAAATATAATCTGTTTTGGTGGACAAAGTTTAAAAAAAAAGTAAATCTAAAAACGCTTATAGAAAACTAAAATTTAAAAATTTAACACAGGCTCACAAACATCCCTCACTCTATTTTAGAACGGCTACTCTTTATTCTCTATTCCTGCGTTTTCTAATTATTAGACCGCGTTCCTGTTGTTCAATAGAGTATTAATTTATAAATTTGTATGGTATGTCAAAGAAAGGAATTTAATTTCTAACTTAAAATGTGGGAACCACTATTATAATAGAAATATTAATATTTGATATATTGTTATTATTGATTGATAATGTTTGATATTAGGTTTTGTGTTTTTTTTCCTTGTTTGGTTTATTCAACAAAAAGTTAACGAGTATGTCGAATTGTTAAAGAAAGTAATAGTTTCTTAATACTAATTATTATTTATGTAAATTAATATATTGATTGTTAGTTTTATTAAACATAAATGCTAAATGAGAAATCCAATTACTAACATAGTTTGGGTTAGTTCATGATCCATGATGTATATTTTTTAAACAAAATAAACTATGAGCAGTGTGACGTGTGAGCCTGTCCAAAAGTTTATTCTGCCTACCCTAAATATTCTTTCTGGATACGGCCCTGTAAGTACGGTAGTGAGCCGCCGAAATTTTGAAAATGTCTGCAGGCAAATGTAGTTTAAAATTCGACTTTGAAAACGTGGGCCCCTTGGTGGGCAGGTAGTCATCCCAACCTCATAGATTCGAAGTTGTTTTGAGACTGATTAGTCGGTAGTGGAAAAAATGCTGCGTGGGTAGTACTGCCGTCAAGGCGGAAAACGCAGTAAAGTCAATTTTGGTTCATTTTTAGATTTTAACTAAATTAGGTTCTTTGGGCAGCCTTTTGCATACTTAGCATTACCATTTTTTGAAAATAATTATATTTGCTTAAAAATACAAAGAAAAATTTGCAGTGAGACGTATCAATTACTATAAAAAATACAGTAACTAATCATTCCTAAGGAAAAATGCAGTACTACTGCGTAGACTATTAGCAGCTGTGCAATAAAGCGTCATTGTTGAATAATCTAAAACACAGAACCCCAAGTTCATAACGAAAAACGCAGTAACATACGACTTACTGCTTCTGCTCAAGTTCATTAATTGAAAATATTGTGTTTTACTAAGAATAAACGCTGTAACTTTGCTGCATTTTTGACTAGTACCTATACACGAAATAGTACTTGTAACGAATTCACTGTGCATAAAAAAAGGTCGAAGACTCAAGGAAAATAGATGGGACGCATAAATGGAATTCAACAAAGATGAAGTTTATTTCTCTGCCGAAATACAAAAAATAATCATCCTACCACGGCTAGATCAATAGATTTATCAGCTTTCTTGTATAATCTCAAATTAGATATATTTTATAAGTTAGTCCCGTTTGCATATATTCTTAGATTTATCAGTTAAAAAGTATGTTGTAAGAAATATAGGTATTAATAAAATAGCGACACTTAACAAACAATTACTGAGTCAGTATAATTGCAACCCCAGCAGTTATAATCTCGAACAACATCTAATAATGAGCGACCTGACGAGTTAGCAGAAACGACAGGAGCAATTGTTTAAATTCGTGTAGGTGTAGGTCAATAAATAGTTGTAAGTTTATAATAATTAACCAGTATTAATTTGCACTTCCCTTGTTACTCAACTACAAACTTCACCGGCACAAGACACTATACAAGGCAGTTTCAAAGAAGCTTCTGCCAAGAAGTGCGATCAGCTAATTCTACACTTGTCTTCACGGTTAATTCTACCAGTTGAACCGCGGCCCTATCTTTCTGACATGATGTTAGTCGTTGTGAAGTGTGGAAGATATTCTTTAACTTACACAAGTTATTACATGACAAGTTGAATTTTTTTTTTAAATAAAATTAGAAAGGGCTGGGATAGCTCTCCCTCCAACTAGATGTCAGGATCGGGGCATAAACAAAGTAAAAAAAGAAATCATAATTAAAAACTATGCCTTCTGATGAAGGAGAAAACCAAATTTTGGATTACTTTGGAGGATTATTCTCAATCGGAGGATTTCAACGAATCATTTGAATAATCTTCTAAACGTTTATGATTGTTTATTTTTATGAGTTTTATTTTACTCTGAATATATTTTTTAAGTCAATAAATTATTCAAAAGGATTCAGATTTCAAAAAAATTATAATAAATTTAATAAAATACCCGAGGTAACAAAATTAATGATTCAAAAATTAAATCAAATAACAGATTAAATTACCTTCATGCTTTACGTCTAAATGGTCTAGGAAAAAGTAATGACAATGTTCAAAAATTAAATCAAATAACAGATTAAATTATCTTGATGTTTTACGTCTAAATGGTCTAGGAACGACAATGTTTCGAAACATGTAGCTACATATTTATCAGTTTGAAAAACACGCAATATTCAATAATATGCATGCCATAACTTATCTAATAGTAACTTTATTCTAAATATTATTGTCTTATTTATTTGTTTGTTTTATATGTTTGGTAATTAACTTGGACTTTGTTTAAGTCAAGCATTATTACCAGTTTTTTTTTTAATTTAACATAATTGAGGCACATCTAAGGATGCTAGGCAAAAACACAGTAACCACAGCTAAACGGGCGAGTTACTCCGTTTTTGCTTAGCAAATGTTTGATACTATGTAATGGAATACTAAGAAAAAACGCACTTTCGTTTATAATACTTAACAAAAACACACACACGCACAAAAACACTTATTATTACTGTGTAAGAATAGTATTTTTGGACACTATTTTGCAATTCCGTTAATAAAAACTAAGAAAAAATTTATCGCTTCAAAAAATTATTTAAGCTTTGAGGCCATTTTTCTCGGAACTGCGATTTCTTATTATACTGCGTTTTAGTTTATGACGGCAGAGTATATACAGCCGTCCAGAAAACATATCATTCTTGCTATTTTTTGTAGATTATTCTGGGCCAAACAGTGAGAAATTATTAAAAGTACAGCTTAACATTTACGACAACAGCTATTGCACAAAAGCGTATCAACAAGAAATCAATTCCAGTGAACAAATTAGTAAAGGTATTGTAGGAACCATGTTATGTGCTGGAGAACTGAAAGGTGGAAGAGATACTTGTTTGGTATGTTTCATTATTCTTGCTCTCACAATAAGTTACTAATAGTGCCGATAAAATTGTAAAACACCCTTTATGTATATAATATTTTTTGTGAAAATTATTTGATGCATTTAAGATCCTTTACAGTCCTACGGCACCATGCTATATTAGTCGTTTCTGATTGGTGGATTACCGTCACTTTCACTTTATCTACTATCCAGTCTGTTTATTCCAGCGGGTTCAATTAGTGTAGTGGCCAGATTTTATGTTTGCGATACGCACGGCTCGCGTTCAGTTCCCGTCGGTTACGATTGTTTCTTTTTGTAAATTTAGGTTAGTTCAAGTTAGTTTTATTTGGTTGCGTCCCGGAGCGGGCGAAGCGAGTGGAGAGCCATGCGTGAAGAGTTAACAGTACTCTAAAGTGACGTTAACCCACCAATCAGAAGCGGCTAAGATAATAGGGATGTAAAGGATCGTATAATGCGCATGATACATTCCATATTGTACATTTGTAAAGCATTTCCACTATTTTCTCGACGTATACAAAAATATTTTTGACTTTGTTGTAAATATATTATATTTCTTATACTATAAACAGCCGCTGAAAATTCCGATTTTTACCATGGTAATGAAAAACAAACGTTTCAGGGTGACTCCGGAGGACCTTTATTTATAACCGAAAAAGAAAACATGTGCAAATTTTATGTCATTGGAGTGACATCGTTTGGCAAACTTTGTGCCCAAGAAAATGTACCTGCAATATACACCAGGGTGTCAGAATTCGTAGACTGGATAGAGAATACCATATGGTAAAAACAATTATAAGGCAATAAAGAAGTTGTTTCCATAATAAAATAAAAGATAATTGTTTAATTTCCAACACCTTCAAATGATGTCATAGCCTCTATTTATTATAGTATTCGATAATAAATGGCAAAAGTTAAAACTTTGAACCGTTTATGCAACCATAAACCCTGATCTGTAAGTGGTTCATGCGTGCGTGCGTGCGTGGGTGTGTGTGTCGCGGTGTTTTGAAACTTAAGGTGGTTGTCAATATTTACTTTAAATGGAGAATATGTGTCTAAATGGCCTGTAATAATTTCATATGATTTGTGTTAGTTACAGAATGAATAACAAGCAAAAAGTCCCTAGTTTAGTTTGCATTCGATGGGCTCTTTATATATTTATTTTGATTATTGAGTTATCTAATATGTTCTATAAGAGTAGAATGGAAACGTGCGATGAGTCCAATTGACTCTAAATGTCGAGAACTAATAAAGTTAATTTTTATTTTATGTATTCCTTCAAGTTCACGGATGACTGCATAAACAACCTATTAGTAGGAGACCTAAGACGATTCTAAACCTCCTCATTATACGTATGCCGGAATGGGATCTCCTTCCACAACTGCTAGCGTGTGTCGTTCCACAATCTTGTCGTAACCTTGATTTATTCAAGAATACTTCAACCATGAGATGCGGTTCATACTTTGACTGAATTTATACGTATTTTTGACCCCCCCCCCCCCCCCAACAGAAACATATTCAACATTTAGTATGGTGTAAACTGTAAAGGTACAAATTCTGTGGCTCTATTTTCAAAAAAATGAAACTAATTTTATTCTAAGGGCGCGGAGAATTTATTCCTTGTTTTTCCGAATTTAAATTTTTTTTGAGATACCCTGACGGGATGCAAATGCATTCTGCTATCTCTGGCATACTTCTATGACTATCCCTGATATGTGTACCAATTTTTGTCTACGCACATCGATTAATAAGGTTAGTAAACTAATTTGATTCTAAGGGCGCGGAGAATTTATTCTTTGTTTTTCTGAATTTTAATTTTTTTGAGACACCCTGAAGGGATGCAAATGCATTCTGCTATCTCTGGCATACTTCTATGACTATCCCTGATATGTGTACCAATTTTTGTCGACGCACATCGATTAATAAGGTTAGTAAACTAATTTGATTCTAAAAGCGCGGATAATTTATTCTTTGTTTTTCTGAATTTCAATTTTTTTGAGACACCCTG